>JAFFZR010021587.1:6504-17901 GCA_018397195.1 Lethrus apterus | reverse complement strand
TTACGACAGTCACACTTGCGTATGGTATCCCTCATAATGAAAAATGATATATTATAATTGTAAATATTGGTTGGTATTATTAATATTATATTAAAACCTGAACAGATTTACAACGAATAATTTGTATAGTTTATATTTATAAAAATCTAATTCTAATTCTAAAATATATTAATAAAGTAACCCTTATTTGCTTGTCGGTATGTCATAAAGCAATAAATAAAAATAAACCGTCCGTCGACTGACATAAAAAAAAACACATTACAAATTTCATTCATCTCATGTGCCGTACAACTAAGTACCAAGTGAGAGTTATTAATATTTGCAATTTTTCATTCGAAGTAGCCGATATAATAAATATATAAATATTATGTCGGAAAATTGTATTATATTCAAATGAATCACTCGATTATAAAACAGTAAAATCTCTCGTAAAATCATTCGATAGTAAAAGCATTCGATAGTAAATCATTCGATAGTAAAATCATTCGATAGTAAAATCATTCGATAGTAAAAGCATTCGATAGTAAAATCCATTCGATAGTAAAATCATTCGATAGTAAAAGCATTCGATAGTAAAATCCATTCGATAGTAAAATCATTCGATAGTAAAAAGCATTATTCGATAGTAATATTATTCGATAGTAAAAATCATTCGATTACTAACACTTCGATAGTTAAAATCATTCGATTGTGCCCATCACTATCCACAACCTACTACACATTCATTTCTCTCTTCCTTCCACCCCTTTCCTAAACTCCATAAGCTTTGTCTTCCTGGTATTCAGTTCTAAGCCCCTTCTCTCCAGAAACCTTCAAAATCTTTCGCTCATTGTCCGCATCCCTCCGATCCCATCCGCCATCAGGACTATGTCGTCCGCGAAGGCCATCGACCAGACCCTCCCCCTTCCCAGCTTTACTCCTCGAGTAGTATCCAGGAATTCCTCGATCTCCGATGTTATCAATGGAACAGATTGAATACGTAAAAACGAAGAGTGGAGTACTTTCCAGGACCTACTCGGGCTGCGCCCTTCGCTCCTTTATAAAATAAAAAAAAAATCATTCGAAAATTATAACAATGTATTTTTTAATTTTTGTAAATATGTTTGTCCAAGACTGTTAGACAATGTTATCAACGGAGACATTCTGAATAGGTAAAAACGAAGGGTGGATCCTGAGTACTTTCCAGGAACTACTCTGGCTCCGCCCTTCGCGCCAAGAAAAAATAACAACATTATATTCGAAAATTATAGGAATCTATTTTTTAATTTTTTGTAAATATGTTTGTCCAAGACTACTGGACAATTGGCGAAAAAAAATTATAGACAAGATGCTATCATCACAACAGACAGAAAAAGTTAAAGGGCGAAGCCCGAGTAGTCTCCAGGAACTACTCGGGCTCCGCCCCTCGCCCCAAGAGAATATAAAAAAAATTAATTCGAAGATTTGAATTTTTGTAAATATGTTTGTCCAAAAATGCTAGACAAGTCTCGAAAAAACAAGATGTTAACAACGCCTAGATACGTATTAGTCATATTGCAATTTTACTTGCTCCTATTGGTTTTTAACTTATACCTACTACTCCTTTGTGATATATTTGGATAAGGGTTTTTATAGCGCATTAATACGCATCTACAGCGAGGTCAACAAAATTAAACATAAAACGTAGAACATAATGTTTTGTTATGTGCAAGGTTCACGGTTCAATTGTCATCAAAACAACGAAATATCGACTTAATTTCAAGATGCAAATTAAATATCTGTTTTTTAAGGAGTCTCAAGATATTTGTTTAAAACAAAAGACGTGTAAAGCCACTAAATGAAACGCATAAAATCCTAACCAAATTTGTCCCAAAAACGCTATAAAATTTTTGAATTACTATAATTAATATGATGGTTTGTCGTAAAAACATGATTTGCTAAGGCACAGAACGTTGGTTTTAATTTTGTATCGCTTTTATGCTGTGTGATACGTTGTTTCAGACGTTGTGTAGTTTGTCCCACGTACTTTATAATTATTATTTATATCTAAAAAAATGTTAGATATAAATAATAATTATAAAGAACGAACATTTATAGAGATGTGTTATATGTTTAATACACCCAATACTATGAATTTCAAAAAAGATAAAGAAGGACTAAGCTCAATTTACACCGGACTTTTTACACGTTATAAAAATTAATTCTATTATTAATAAAAAACATATACGATTTTATGGTACGTTTTGTTATCTTAAAATAATCATTACGGCTCTGCCTGTCGAAATTTATATGTCAAAGAAAATTTGTTACAATTCATTTTATAATTTATAAAGAATTACTTTATTAATGTTATTTTGACGATATTTAAATTGTACAACAAAATTGTAAACCATCGAAAATCTTCTTCCATATCTAGTAAGTAATTTCGTAAAAAAATACTCATAACTTTAATTGTCAATTATTGTATATAGGTCTTGAAAAAGCCTTAATAAAAGGGCGAAACGTCGACTTGACATAATTGAAGTGTTTTATTTATGATCGATTATCCCGAATTCTGCAGCATAGAAATATTTTGCAGTAATTTAATTTATTACATATATATATATATATATATATAAGTACTTAGGAGCAACCTTAAATGATCAAGGAACATTAGAAAATGATATAAACAATAGAATTGCTGCAACCGGAAAACTGTTTAACACAATTAAGAAAAACTTCTTCAGCCATATAAAAAAAAGAGTAACACCTTTAGAGAACAATTAAATATTACACCAATTGAAAGGCCAACAGAATCAATTGCGGTGGCTTGGACACGTGAACAGGATGAAAGAGAAAACAGACTGGAAAAAAGAGCATTTAAGGCGAAGGAGCTAGGAAGGAAACCAAGAGATAGACCTAGAAAGTATTGAATTCGATTGATGTGAATAAATAGAGGGATTTAGATCTAGGCTTTGTGTCAGGATAGTCAGGGCAGGTAGAGTAAAAATCTTGGACCTGATCAAAAGTGTAGGCTTTTACAGCGCAAACTAGAGGATCTACAGGACCTGTCCAAGACGTGTTTTTCTATTACATGCAGCCCATTTCTATGCACAAATATGTGGATTGGGTTGGGTTTACTCCATAATTGAATTATACAAATAAAACAACAGTTTTTATATTTATATACAGGTGTCACATTAGTGCGATATTCTCCGATATCTCTATTGTTATGCAAAATACAAAAAATATTTTAGGGCAAAAGTTTTGTGAATTTATGGTCTCTACCACCTAAAATTATTTTTATTTATACAGAGTGTGTCGTTTGTGCGCAACCACATACATTGAAATTTTAAATGGAACACCCTATACATTATTACATTTTTGAATTCCCTGAGTAATGTTAATATAAAGTTGTATAAGACAATATTTGTCTATGTCTATTCGTTTTTAAGATATTTGCATTTATTCGGAAATTTTGACAGGTGACGGTCTTCGGCAAAACGCCAATAGTTCAGTAACGGAATACGGCAAGATCATGAAATTTTATGAAATGCTAGAGGGATCTTCAGTGATAATAGTAAAAGCGTTAGAAATTCGATTGTAACACAACAGACTTAATAAATCTTCTTTTTTTTGAATCAATTGAAATGCGGAAAACTTAATTTTTTAAATGGAAGTGCTATATTTTTATGCATTAGTCGAAAGCAAAATTTAATTGTCTATTAATTTGAATAAGCCACATATGTAGTTAAAATTAATAATTTTCGAAATATTGATGTATTTTTTTTAATTTTCGTACATTGTCGTCCCTCCTGAGAACCATAAAAGTAATTTTTGTTTTTTTAAAACAAATCTGATAAATTACGAACTAATAAATAGAATATGCTGTAAATAAGAAGATACACCAAGCTGTACATTTCAAAGTTTCATAATATTCACACATTAAATAGAGAAATTACAAAATGCCATATTTTTCATACCTTTTTTCATACCTATAGTTCTGTTCGATTTTGTATATTCAAAAACAATATGTCGGTTATGCTACTTTTATTTTTATTTTCTCATTTTCCAAACATTTTTCCGTTAACAAGTGTTTATATTCACAAAACTTTTGTCCTAAAATATTTTTTGTATTTGCATAACAATAGAGATATCGGAGAATATCGCACTAATGTGACACCTGTATATAAGTATAAAAACTGTTGTTTTATTTGTATAATTCAATTATGGAGTAAACCCAACCCAACCCACATATTTGTGCATAGAAATGGGCTGCATGTAATAGAAAAACACGTCTTGGACAGGTCCTGTATATCCTCTAGTTTGCCTACACTTTTGATCAGGCCCGACTTAGCATCTGCGAAAGATTTTTACTCTACCTGCCCTGACTATCCTGACACAAAGCCTAGACCTAAATCCCTCTATTTATTCACATCAATCGAATTCAATACTTTCTAGGTCTATCTCTTGGTTTCCTTCCTAGCTCCTTCGCCTCAAATGCTCTTTTTTCCATTCGGTTCTCTCTTTCATCCTGTTCACGTGTCCAAACCACCGCAATTGATTCTGTTGGCCTCTCAATTGGTGTAATATTTAATTGTTCTCTAAAGGTGTTACTCTTTTTTTTTGTATATGGCTGAAGAAGTTTTTCTTAATTGTGTTAAACAGTTTTCCGGTTGCAGCAATTCTATTGTTTATATCATTTTCTAATGTTCCTTGATCATTTAAGGTTGCTCCTAAGTACTTATATATATATATACCTGTTTCAAGGACACTCCGCAAACTTTTATGTTAAGTTTCCCTTCCATTTTTCCTATTGCCATTGTTTTTGTTTTTTCTCTATTTGTTTTCATATTCTTCTTAAATTCTTCATTATATACTTTGACATTGTAGTTCTTTTTCTGTTTTTCCTACGGATTTTCGTTTCTGTCGCCGTTAGTTTTCCTTGTAACTTTCTACTAAGCTTTCATTACACACATATCAACACTAGCACAAACAATGTTTTATAAATCTTAATTTTAGTAGATTTGGCCTCTTCTCTCTTGCTTAAGAATACGCATTCAAAAACTGTTTCTAGCGACATTTCATTGTGCTTGCCATATCTGTCTCATGTCCGTTTAAATTTATTTTTAAAGTCAGTCTTCTCTCGACACCACTGTCATTTATGTTTTCCTTCTCTTTCCATATCTTCGTTGCACTAAAATGTTTAGTATTATTTTGTTAGTCTTCCTCCCCGCATTCCTTCCTTGATTTTCGTGTGGTAAAGTTAAAGTCACTTCTGGAAAAATGGTAAGTGATAACTGATAACTTAAAGTACAGGAGAAAAAATAACAATTGAAATAAATAAATCCTAGCGTTTTTGGGACAAATTTGGTTAGGATTTTATGCGTTTCATTTAGTGGCTTTACACGTCTTTTGTTTTAAACAAATATCTTGAGACTCCTTAAAAAACAGATATTTAATTTGCATGTTGAAATTAAGTCAATATTTCGTTGTTTTGATGACAATTGAACCGTAAACCTTGCACATAATAAAACATTATGTTCTACGTTTTATGTTTAATTTTGTTGACCTCGCTGTAGATGCGTATTAATGCGCTATAAAAACCCTTATCCAAATATATCACAAAGGAGTAGTAGGTATAAGTTAAAAACCAATAGGAGCAAGTAAAATTGCAATATGACTAATACGTATCTACCGGTTTAACGTCACTGACCTATGGGCTATTTTCATCTCGTATAGAAACAAAGAATACTTGATGCAGGAGATTAAAGCCTTTAGTAGCCTTTGAGATTTTTTTTTCTCTTTTCTACAGACTTCAATTTAATTCGTATGACAGTTTCGTCGATGTCTATTTAAAAACTGTCTAGACAGGACGTATGTTCAACTAAGCGTTTAATTTTTGTGTCGTAAAAGGATTTGTTAACAATTGTCATTCTATTGAATTTGGGTATTCTTGCGACATTTTTAAATAGACTGACTTCATGTGTTTAAGATGTACTGCTCTGATTCTTATTTTGACTCTACCTCGTTTCATACACTGCTGCAAACATCTTCAGGTCTCATGTTGTTAATGGAATTTTACAAATTTTGAATATATTTGGGGAAATTATGGAACAGCAATGTTTGACCAAAAAATTCATTTTCCACTTTATTTTTATTTTTTATTTTCAGAGTCATGAATATAGATTGTGTCAAGAGTTAAAAATCAGGCTGTAAGTTTTCGTGTCCTGGCCTACCTTAACAAGGAATTTTATTATTCTAACATAGCGTGATAAAAAAATGTGAACTTGATGATGATTCTGTGAATACGAGACCTTACACAAATTGCATATTACACCCAACATAAAGTTGACTGAAAAAGTCTTTAGAGAACTTAGAACTTAGAAATTATGTTCAAAAAACTAAAATCAATTTTTTCAATGTTTTCTATCTTAAAAAACAACCAAAGATGAATAGAATTTGTCTTCAATTATTAATGAGCAACAAACGTTGCCTCAATATAACCGACTTTGTATCTTAAAATTAAGCGAGATGCCATTGGTGAGCCTCGAAAAATGGACAACTGTATAATTGCAAAGTAGTTTATGAAATTTCAAAAAAAATATTGATCATTAAAAATTATTCATTTTCCTATCTTTGAAACAGTTTTTTTTAAATAATCTTCAAAATTTAAATTAATAATTTTAGTTAAAATACAGTTTTTGTTTTTTTTTTATTTATTAAATCTTTTGTAATACTTGTTTGATTTTTCATAAACAAAAGAAAGTTTATTTAACTTGGTCCATTTTTCTAATACGTTTATTTTAAATATGTTACCTTGATGAATAACAAAATATTTTTCTTATTGACGTAAAAAGAACGTTATTTAATTTGATGTAAGTAGGTTAATTATGTATGTGTAAAGAAATAATTTATTATTAAGAAACTCGTTGGTTTGTAAATTTGTATAAAGCAGGTCCGGTTTAAGGGTTTCGTTGCAAAACAATGATTTAAGATATTTTGTCCTGCTTACATGTGTGATTAACGACAATTTATTTTTTTATATCCTCTAGACTCTAGGTGTTTTTAATGCACTTTAATATCTAAAACCATTAATCATCTTTTTAATTCCAGCTTAATTGGTCAAAAATTAAAATTTCCATATCTTTAATTATAAGCAATTACGATGACCATCACAAATCACATTTAACATGACTGCTGCGTTGTGAATAGAGAAAAGAGTTTGGCGCTTTTAAATATACAAAATTGAAAACCTTCCAATCAGTTTCGTGAATATCTGGTATAATCCTTGACTCCAGTTTGTTTCTAGTCTTTTATTAGATTTTGGCAAAACTTTGTATTGATGATACAAATACTTTTGTTAGTAAACAATTATTCTTAATTGTTCACGATTTATGTCTAGACCTCAGTTTAGTATTTTTTTCCTATTGATTTATTGCTTTATAAAGATAATGTTCTTATAAAAAACAAAGTAAAGTTTTGAGTCAATGACTTTATTTACGTTAATTATCTTCTATTTATTGTATTTATAACTATAGCGTTCCGATAATTGTAAATCTGTTGGAAATTACAAATGTTGGCAATTCACTGCGACAATTTACCCAATTCCTTTAATTAGTGCAAAGCACCTGATTTGTGAAATAACAGCTTAATGCGGTTCGTGGAAATTGGCACTTATCGGTAATTAAATTGATGCATTTCAAAAAATAGTCATTTGTTGGTATGGTTATTAAAAAGTATTACAAACTCAAAATTGTTGATTTCAACTTCAAAATATAATGTTATTTTGAGTATTGGGATACCTGTCGGGTAAAAGAATATTATAAGGGTTAAGAATGATTGAGACTGATTGTTGTATCAAAGGGTCGAGATATTAACAAAAATTTCAGACAAAAAAGTAAATCGAATTATTTCAAAATGATAGACGTTTAAAATAAGGCCTTTTTTACACGATATTTTGAAAAGCCAAGATGGATGAGTTAGTGAAGAACAAAATTCGTTTGTGGACGATATTTTTTAATGATAAATAATGAAAGCCATGATGAAAAGATTAAAGAGGAAGTTTCTCATTAACTTTAGAAAAAAGAACGATAAAGTCAAACTTTTTGAATGGGATAGATAGTGAAACATAGGTGTAGAAATCAAGATATAGAGAGAGAAAGAGAGATTCATTTAATTACTGAGCGTGGCAGTGTAAACAATTAATTATCTAAAATTAATTTTGTTACAACTTGAGGTACTCAATTGATCCACATATTAATATTGATAGCTATTACACTAAATGTTTTGTAATGTAAATCGCTATCTTTGAAGTTGACTATAAATATTATTATGTTATAAATGCTATTATTTCATCTAGTAACATAACAAAAAATTTAATTACTTTTCTTTAAGTCGTTTTTTTCCTTCTCCAAGGATAATGTTAATAAGAATAGCTCAAAATAGAATTGCAATATTGCTTTTTGCGGTAAACTGACGTGGTTATCAGTAAAGTGGCTCATTTATACTATCTATTGAAACATTTCTTGAATGTGAATTTTTTGTTCAAAAAGTCATTATATAATTTCACATGCTCTAATTATAACAATTACAGTTTAAAATATTTTATACAAGTATTCAAAAAGTAACAGTGCAACTTAATATTATAAGTACTTTTTTGGAATTTAGTTGCTTTAACTCTTAATTATTTTTAGACTTTCTTTTGTTTTTCTTTGATGATAACCATGATTGGATGTGACACCATTAAAACCATTCCACTGAGGGCTTTCCAAAAATATGAAACACTGTGTAACTGTCCCGTATTTTAGACGAGTTATGTGCGAATTTAAAATTTCGTATCCCTTAAGAAAGATGGTAGCGGATATCTGAGTTAAGATGGGTCTGTCGCCTATAAAATTGCCTCTCAAAATTGAAAATATTTATGCTAATATGTTGCATTATGTTTATACATTCCCAGTAAAATATTTAAAAAAATTAATTATTTCAAATTAAAAAAAATTAGATCGAAGTTACAAAAAGTCGCAATTTACGCACAAGATATTGTAAGAACGAAAAGGTAAAATTAGTTTTTTCTTTAAAGAAATGTTCCTTGATGGCATATCAATCTGTTCTCGTAGCCAAAAATTAAATTGTTTTTTGGTATTAGTAATTTATGTAGTTCGCAATTATGATGTAACATAATACTTTTTTTCTGGCGAATGAATTAAATTTTTTAAATTACGGTCTTAACGTGACCTACAGAATACGAGTCCCTAATAATTATACATAAAATCATGTTATAAAAGTTATCATTAATTGACTTATCTTTGTTAAACTGTAAAAATATTTTGTCGTATACGCCCTATAATTGTTAACACCCCGAAATGTCTATTATTGGTTTTTCATGTTATTTAACACTAAAAATGTTCATTGGCTTATGGCTAAAGGCACGTTTTCCTCCACGGTCGCCATTGCGACTGATTCGCCGACGCATTTTCATCTGTTGTGCGTTTTCCTCGGCTCACGACACAACATTAAAAATGTGTGTCGAAAAACATTAATTTTATTGGTGCTAAATTATCAAGCAGACGAGGAAAATTTACTTCTTTCTTTAATTTTGGAAAGTGAAAAAATGAAAAAAAAATATTACCCTCGTTTAAGCGAAGAAAATTAGAAGGATTTCAATCAAAATTAGTGAATAATCATTTAACACAAGGAAATAAAATTTAAAGAATATTTTCGAATCACGCGCTATGAATTTCATTATGTATTTGGAACTCGTCCAAGATGATCTTATATGATCTTAAATTCGCTATGAATAAGTCGCTTGTTTGCTCTCAAAGCAGTCAGGGCTACTGGTCGCCGAGCGAACGGCGAATGAAGTTTGTAGCGGCGACTCATTCGCCGTTAGGAAAACGAACAGATTTAAAAAGCATTGTATGTGTATTGGCGACTGAATCGTCGCGTCGCTACTGAGTCGCAGTCGTCGGCGACTGGCGACCGTGAAGGAAAACGTGCCTTAACTAAGGAACACATAAAGAAAATGGCGGAAAATTTATTGCTGCCTATCTTGTTACTTCTCAAATTAAAGTTGAACATATGTGGTATCGTTGGATACGTCTCTCCGTTGTCTTTCCAAAAAAAATATATAATATATATCAAAATATACAGAGTGTTCCATTTAAAATAAGAAATTTGACATCGCTTCCAGTTTCGCCGGAAGTGGAATTGAATTTTTGACAACATTTTGTACGTAAAAATTAAAAAATTTTCTCATAGTGAGAGCTCCAGCCGTTCAAAAGTTATCATGGATATTAGAATCGCACTGTATGTTCATTTCGTTTCGTTTATATATCCAAAAAATTTCTAAAGACGAAGAATTTTGGAAAAAGGAAATGCTCCCAAAATTAGTAAAATTTTATAAAGAAAATGTATTACCTGAGATCATATTAAGAAAAATAACAAAAGGATTGACGTGCAAACACCATAATATAATATAATTTAATAATAATAAAATATTATAAAATAGTAATAAAAAACTAACTAACAAAACTAACAAAAAATGTTAGTGCTGCTTAGTCCAGTCAGTATGTGAATCAAGCCAGGCGCTGAGTGTGTTCTTGGCATTATGCTCAGAATGCATCCCTCTAACAAATCATAATATCACCCAAATTACGTTATCGTACCTACTGACTGGATTAAGCAGCACTAACATTTGCGTCCGTGAAAACGCGTAACGACGATAGCGCGGAGTTCGATCGATAAACTAAGCAATAACTACAAAGTATTGTTAGTAGAGAAAAAAGTTTTAAACAAAAGATGTAGATAATTAAATGATCTCTAAGTTTGACAATAGATAAAATTCGATAAAAGTGAACGGTTAGGGAGGTAAAGGCAAAAAACAGACGAAAATAAGGAAGTTTGTGAATTTCTAACGAAATAACTCGACAAGTATTGGTGTTGGAAAAAAATGTTTCGAATAAAAATGTTAGTAAATTCAATTTATAAGAGAAAAGCTCTCTGTAGTTTTTTGTGTAAAATGATTCGTTCTCGAGATATCGAATTAAACGCGTTACTCGCGATAGCGGCGCCACTGACAATCGAGTAACGCCTCAAATCCGGCATTATGCTCAGAATACACCCCTCTAACAAATCATAATCCAAATTACGTTATTTTATGTAGATTGATTCACCTATTAACTGGACTATGTTAGAAGGCCAGATATTAAACATTTCGAAATCAAACATCACGAAACAAAAACAAGTATTCAAGAGAAAGAGAGAGAACTTGGGTTCCAGCTAGCTAGCGGAAATATTTTGCGAATTGAACTAGTCGAGTTCAATTCGCAAAATATTCACCTTAAGTGGCAAGGACTCCAACAAATGCTGATGAAAAAAGTAAAGTGTTTTTTCAATATCTTGATAGAAATTATACTTCTTTTATTCTTGAGCAATCAA
>JAFFZR010021586.1:0-17959 GCA_018397195.1 Lethrus apterus | reverse complement strand
TGGACGACAATGGCCAAAAGGATAAGGAGTGCTAAAGGAACAGATGAATAAAAGGAAGACCAGCCGGACCAGAATGACTAGAAGCCGTAAAAGCGCTATAAGGAAAACAAAAACTAATAAAAAGCACTAATAAAACTGGAAAGTTATTTTTGTAAAGATTGGAACCACAAGAAAATTTTGAACAAAAGAAATGCAAAGAAAAACAAAAAATACCAAAAGGACTAAACGGCGTTTAGGTCCAAAAACAATTAGACTCCAACTTTTATGGCTGGTTATCATTCATTGTGCCGTACGTCTGTGAATCCTCGGTGCTAAACAAAAACACTGAGGAAACCCCCAGAAGATGGAAAGGAAGATAATTAGGAGAATAGTAGACGGAAAGAGAACAGAGGAGGGATATACAAAAAGAACAAAAAAAAACGACACACAATTTTCAAAAAAGCGATCATAAATCAAGTAATAAATGCTAGAAGAACAATGTTTAGGATACATTGAAAGAAGGAAGCACAATAGAATAATAAAGAGAATAGCGTAGAAAGAACCTTTGTACAAGAAAAAAAAAAAACGAAGACCGCGGAAAACATTGAGAGATTCAGTGGACGCAGAATTAAGAGAGAAGAACGTAACGAATTGGTAGAAGAATGCGAAAGAGAGGAAAGTGAGGAAAAAAATTATCAAGCTCATTCATTGTGAATAACAAATTTTGCCTTTTGTTAAAAAAAAGACAAACCAACATGTGAAATCTTGTGATTTAGACAAGAATAGTGCACCAAACAAATTACAAAAAGAGCAAGAAATTAAGAAAGAATGAAAATTTCAGAAACGAGAATCGCAGCGAAGAGAAACTTTACAATTTAGGGAAATTGGATGCTGATAAATAGAAAAACTATGTTGTGTATAAAGACTGCAAACATTGAAGCTGAGATGGGGAGGGAAAAGATCGATGTGAGGCAGAGAAAAGGTTAAAGGAATGCAGGGAAGGAGACCTGGTACGAATAGTGTTGGAAGAGATAGTGAAGGTTGTGAAGGAGGGCTAAATGTTGTCAAAATGGCAAACGGATAGGAAAAGAATGTATGAAAAGGTGGGATTATCCTGGGGGCTTGATACAATTGTCAAGGCCACAAGGATATGGTAGTGAGGAAAAGAAGAATAGCTATAGGCTTTGTGCGATGGGTTTTGACGAATGAGATCATTGGTTGGGGGGAATGTTTCGGAATGGAGGTTAGAGAAGATAGAGTGTGGAAAATTAAAAAAATGACTATGGACGAGTCCGAATCTGGGCTGGAGGTACTCAACTGGACTAAGAGGAGTTGCTGGAGTGTTAAAGTAACAAGAACTGAGAAAAAGGTTGAGAAAGAACAGTTAAATTTGTTGGTTATTGTGGTAGTTGCAGTTTATTGATGTATTATGCCAAATAAAAGTTTTTTTACAAGGACATACGCATATGTATATAGAATCTGGTATCCGGACCAGACGACGAACGTATCATATCAGGTTCAGATGCAGTAATGAGGAAAAGCCAATAAATTTTGGATGGATAAGAATACCGAAAGTGTGGGTTCTGCGTGAAAGAACAGGACAAGTATTGGTTGATGGACTCCTTGAAATTGGGATGGGAGAAAGGTTGGAAAGGGAATGGTGCAAAGAAATCAATGAAAGACGGACGTGGAGGTTTGCTGGTGTTACAAAAAATGGAATACGGTTTAAGGAAGAGACCCATAAGTGAAGTAGCAAAATATGAATGTCATAAAAAAGATTTTTTCTTCTTATTCCTCAGCTCGTCCTCTTTCCTGTTTTTTTTTTTTTAATTTTTATGTCGTTTTCCGGAGTTTTCTTGTCCTTTCCGTCATATCGTCATACTCTTCTCTCAATTAACTTATTCGTGTCTTTCATAATCTTTTCTTTTTCATCCTCATCTTTTCAACTCATGAACAAAAGATCTCTCTTCATCTGTTCCAACCTGTCTCAAATAGCAGTGTAGAGTGAAAAAATGTATGGGAATATGGGAACAAGCTAAAAGGGGAAAGAGTGGAAAAATTTCATGATAGGAAACTGTAATTAGATAAGAAGATTGAGATGAAATTAAACGAAAAGATTGATGGGGTTTCAAAATTAAATAGGAAAAACATCAGAAGAAGTTGGCTTCAATGGTCGGTTTAGGATTGCCTTGTAAATATATGGATTGGATTTTTTTAAAAATTCATCAGTTCGTTTTGAACTAGATTGGACTAATCGCTACTGATGGAATTTGCTACACTGTCCACTCCCCTTTTCGACAAGAAAATCGAAAACACATTTCATATCCTTAAAAGGAAGATATTAACATCGTCGGATTTATATAATACAAATATATCGAGATGGGTTTTTCCTTTATAAGTAAAGATGAGAACTAATGTAACGTCTTTTCGCAGATCTCGATGCGAATGCCCGATTCCTTTTTGGCTCATCTCCTCATCTAACGGTTATAAGACGTCATTTTTTCCACTCGAACGGTGATAAAAAATTATTACCTTTTATTTTTTCGCGCTTTATGCCGCCATTTCTGCAATCTATTGTCGGGACGATGCGATTATTACCTTCGGCTGTTGCGGTCGTCTCCTTCGGATCACAATGGAAAGTTGCGTGTTTCGAGTTTTCCTTAACGGTGATGGAAATTGGTTATCGCACGGTTTCTGTAATTCTCAACGTCATAAATCGACGAATATAGAAATTTTAATTAATTTTTAATTATTGTTATCTTCAAATGTTGTATAATTCAAAATTGAAGAAATAATAAACTTTTGGGATCAAATGTGGAAAAATTGCAAATACATAAAAGACTGTAAATAAAGGTTTATTTTAATGTATGAAGAGACACACATGATTTATTTATTGTTTTTTTATTTGCTAATAAATAGATTTTAAAGTGGCCAATAGAAAATTTCCATTATATGGGCTTGAATGAAAAACAATGCATGGACTACAATACTACTATGGACTACAATACCGATTCGTAATCGATAAATGAGGTCCGAAGAGAAAGAGGAAAAAGAAGACACAAGTGCCATTAGGACGGACGTACTTTTCTAAAAGCCGCGCCGGACTCTGACAGATTACTTAATCTCACATGTTCCGTCGCCGTCCCATTGTTGGACAATTGATGAGCCCCGGCCGCCTTGGTTTTAATGCACGGGGCCTTCAATGGATAAGTAATTAATAAAAGGGGGCCTCTGTCGCGTCGACCATTCGTATTGGCATTTGGACCATTTTTCTTCGCTCCTCTGACGCGTCTATCTTATAAAGGAACGTCACGAACATTATTTTTCAATACGTGTATTAAACGCTCCGTGTCCTTAATCGTTTACGAGCGTACCTACAATATTTGTATCTCGCGCTGGCTGTTGGCTTTGTGACGCTCACTCGTAGGTTGTCGACCCGAAATATCGTTCGTGTCATCTCAGATAATCGTCATTTTGAGGTCGAAAGAAAAACGTTAATCGATGCAGGAGGCTGACCATGTTTGTTATTTATTTCACGCTGCATTCACATCCCTCTTTGAATAAACGATTCGAAAATGAAAGATCATTTTTATCCCACACCATATGCAAACTCATAATTTAAAACGTCTACAGATGGTGGCGGACAAATTAAAAAATAAAAGAAATAAGACGAAAATAGTAAAAATTTTAAAGTACGACATACAGGAAAATACTTCAATGACAATAAAAAATGATACGGAAAAAAAATTAACACATAAAAAACTTAAAATAAACTATAATGATTAGAGAAGAAAAGAAATGGTTAAATTAATAGGTTTGAATCGGAAAAGAAAAAGGTTTGTCAAATGACGTGTGAGCAAAACTCTAGTTGACAAAGGAGAAGACTGTGGTGAAACTTGGGAAAAAACTCTTATATAATAGAACGTTGTGAAGGAAAATTGAAATGATGTTGGAAGGTATAAGTACGTAAGCATCATTATGGTTAGAAAGGTCAAACCCCAAACCCAACCACAAACACCAACCTCAACTTAATTCAATGAATGAATGTGTATTGTTAATGCTGCGTTTGCCAGGCGCCTTCTTTTACCAAACTCAAGCCCAAAACACAAATCGCAGCTTCAAACTCATTCCCATTCCATTGTAAGGCGTTGAGAAACTATAAGGATTAAACATAAAATGGGTTGGAGAAGAAGGCAAGAAGGCGGGCTAGAACAACTAAAAATAAGGAATAGAAAGACTGCAAAGGCTGGAAAGACTAGAAAGTCTTAAGTCTGCAAACTAAAAGAACTGGAAAGAAAAATTTTAAAGTCTAGAAAAAGTATGGAAAACCAAACAACCCAAAACTAAAAAGTCTATAATGACTATAAAAGAAACTTGTTTAGAAAGACACGAAGAAGACACGAAAAGCTCGAAAAAGTAAAAAGATTAGAAAAATTACAGGAGTTAGATTTCTACGCCCTCCTGTTCATATTTCCATCTCGATGTCAATCCTTTTCTTTACTCTATGGCCCTTGTTAATGTTAACGTTATCCCTTCCCAGTTCCTCAACCTTACTAACGTAATATTCTCTCCCTTTCCACAGATTTTGAATTATTTTCCCACATCTACGTCCACATCCAGCTAATTTTTGAACCTTTGAATCTTTTTTCCTTTTATGGTGTTTACGATGTTAAAATGTTTTAGATTTCTTTTAATTCTAATTCCTCCTTCTCTTGTTTTTCCGCTTTCGCCTTTCAAAGTCGAAAAATTAATTAATTAATTGGAATAAGAACTAAATAATAACTTAAAAAAGACATACAAGTGACGAAAAATAATGAAATAAAGGAAATGTAAACTAAACAAACAAACGCCATACGCAAAAAAGAAAGTAACTAAAGCAAGATAATAATAGAAATTTGAACAAAAGAAAATGTATAACGAAAGGAAAAGAAAAAACTGGAATTATGAGGCAAACTAAAATTATACAAAAATTAAATATTATTTTACATTTTAAACCGTCTTTTGATTTCATACTTAAAATGTTTATTGCATTGATAATAAATAAATAAATAAAATAGTTACAAAAATTAAACAAAATGAATTGACGAAAAATAAATTTTCCAAAGTGTTGAAAATGGAATAAAATAAAAACATTAGCACAAAACAAAAATGGAAAAAAATTGATATACAAAGCAAGATAAATCCAAAGTGAAACAAAAAAAGCAAAGAAAAGAAGAAAACGTCGAAAATTTTAAAGATATTTTATTTTTATATATAAAATATTTCAATGTTAAATAAATTTCAAGAAGTCACGAAAAAATCAAACTGTAGAAGAATTTTGTAAAATGTTGCAAAATAAAAACAATCTTAATAAAGTAATTGAAATAAGAACTTAAAAAATGTATATTTGCAAAAAAGCTAGCAAATAATATAAGATAAATAACAAAAAAAATTCACAATAAGTAAGAACACAAAATGAACGAGAAAAGCAAAAATTATAATAAATATTTTAAACTATTTTTAATTTTAAATGTATTTCTGTTTCTAAGAAAATAAACTTCAAGAAGTCAAAAAAATTTTAACAAAATTAAAGATTTTCGTCTAAAATGTTCAAATGAAAAAAAAAAATACATAAGGAAACACAAAATAACGAGGAAACAAAAAAAAACGAGAAAGTTTCAATGAAAATTAATCTGGAGGAGCCAAGAAAAACTGAAGATTTTTTCATAAGTTGAAAATGGGAAATAAGTGTAAAAATAAATAAACTATACAAATTGAAATTATTAAGAAATTGATAAAATTGCAAAAAAAAAACTAAATAAAACAAACCAATGGAACAAAAATATTATCTCTCTTTTTGGGTTTTCTCGCACTTCAGGCGAGAAACTCAAAAAGAGGGAAATGATGACGAAAAAGACCAAAATTAAAACAAACTAACAGAAAACATTAACACATTTTAAATCATTTTTTTTTTCATCTTTAAAAGAGTATTTTTTCAATGAAAATAAATCACAAGAAGAAGAATCGAAGTAGAATTTTTCGGAAAATTGAAAATAAAAAATAAAAACATCGACACACATTAAATTGAAACAATAATAAATAAATGAAATTAAAGCAAAATAAGAAATTGACATGTTTCAAAAAAGAAAGTAAAAGCCTATGAAGCAAGAAACAGGTATCGCAAATAAAACGAGAGAAACCAAACAAGTTACAAAATAACAAAAATAATTGAGGAAAATTGAAGTTTACACTAAGACGCAATAAATAAAATAAAAATTATGAAGAAACGTGTGTAATTGCAAAAGAGAAAGTTAAAGTAACCGATGAAGAAAAATAAATCAAAACTATAGCAAAAGAAAAACCACACTGTGGTTTTTCGATATTTTTGACATCTTCCAGGACTGATGGAGTTCTCTGATATTTCGAAACTTTTTTCTGTTAAAATTTTTAAAAAGTGTATCCGCAGAAAATATTTAAAACAAAGCATGGAAAATATATCAATTTAATTAATTTAATTATTTGCTTAATTTTCTCGATAATTTCGATAAAACATTTTCAGGACTACTGGAATTTTTTATTATTTAAGCTTTAAGCCATTTCTGTCAAAATATTTGAAACTTATCAAAGTGTATTCTCAGAAAAAAAAAAAAATAATAAATAAATTGCGCTAAGCATTTTTAATTTTCTCGACCTTTTCAATATTTTTGATATAGTTTTAAGGCTTTTTTGTCAAAATGTTTAAAAATTGCCAGCGCGTTCGCAGAATATATTTTAATAAAAAGGCGTGTAAAATGTATTAAGTATTTAAATTTTCTCGATAATTTCGATAGCATTTTTGGCATTTTCAGGACTGTTGAAATTCTTTAACATTTTGAACTTCATGCCATTTCTGTCAAACTGTTCGGAAAAGTGTCAAAACTTTTTTGCAGAAAATAAAAAAATATAAAACAAACTACATCAAATATTTTTAATTTTCTCAACTTCAATAATTTTGACATTTTCCAGAATTGTTGGTCTTCTCTGATATTTTGAAATTTTAAGGCTTTTTTGTCAAAATGTTTAAAAATTGGAAAAACGTGTTCGCAGAAAATATTTTAAGAAAAAGGCGTGGAAAATGTATCAAGAATTTTAAATTTCTCGATAAATTCGATAACACTTTTGGCATTTTTAGGACTGCTGGAATTCTTTAACATTTCGAACGTTAAACGATTTCTGTCAAAGTGTTTGGAAAATTATCAAAGCGTATTCGCAGGAAGTTAAAAAATAAAAAACAAATTTCATCAAGCATTTATAATTTTCTGGACGTCTTCGATATTTTTTACATTTTCCTGGATTTTCTCTGTTATTTAAGTTTTAAGGCTTTCCTGTAAAAATATATAAAAATGTGTGTTACATTTTTAAATATTTTTACAGAAAATATTTTAAGAAAAAAGCGAGGAAAATTTTCTCGATTATTTCGATAAAATTTTTGACAATTTTAGGACTGCTGGAGTTCTTTAACATTTCGAACTTTAAGCAATTTTGTCAGTGTTTGGAATATTGTCAAAGCATATTGGCAGAAAATAAAAAATAAAAATCAAATTGCGTCAAACATTTTTAATTTTCTCAACGACTTCGATATTTTTGACAATCTCCAGGGCTGCTGGATTTCTCTGATATTTCGAAGTCACAAGGCCTTTCTGTTAAAATGTTTAAAAATAGTCAAAGCGTATTCGCAGAAAATAACAAACAATTTGCATCAAGCACTTTCAATTTTCTCGACGACTTCGATATTTTGACAAATTTTCAGGCTATTACTCTGATATTTCTAAGTTTCAAGCCTTTCCTGTCAAAATGTTTAAGAATTGCTAAATGATGTTCGCAGAAAATATTTTAAGAAAAACGCGTTGAAAAGTATAAAGAATTTTAAATTTTCTCGATAATATCGATAACATTTTTGACATTTCCAGGCTGGAATTCTTTAATATTTTGAGGTTTAAGCCATTTCTGTCAAAGTGTTTGAAAACTGTCAAACATTGTATGTATAAAACAGATTAAAATGATACTTAAATTCCTTGTGATCAATACAAATTTTTTTGAAAATCTTTAACTTATTTTCTTCTAAATCCACTTAATCGATTGATGAAAATATTCAAAACTTTACATGTGTGTCGCATCGATAGTTTGCATCTAGATAAAAGATCACATGCAGACGTCCAGACTTTTTTAAATTCTTAAAATTTACCGCGGACATATGTTCGAGTTCTCATTAGAGGAAGCCGACAAAGGATAATTTGGCAATCAGAAACAACCGCTTTTTTGTATATCACAACAAACGATTAATCTCTCACTTAAATGTTTCTCTTTCTCGAAATTTCGACTCATACATCGACATTCTTATCGAAGATTCTTATGCGACTTCGAGGTAATTTTTTTCGAAAATTTCATTTCTTACAGGAAGTATGCAATGGATTAAAATACAAATTAGAGAATTGATTCATTTTATGAATTAACGGAAGTGCATTTTTCTCGTACGATTGAACGAATAAGCCGAGCGAAGATTAACGAAGCGTAGTGCAAAATGCAAATTAGCGGGCACAAATAAGGGATTTAATTACAATATGGTTATGTGCGTCGTATAAATAGTCGCGGTATCACCTGTTCCTTATGGTAATGATTCCGAAGATTATTTTTCCCGATCCGCCCGGGCAATACTAACCAATCATCTGTATCGCATAAACAATCATAAAAACTGACGTTATAACCATAAAATACCATAAGTCTTGGATTAATAACAGTCGCTTTGTGCATTATCATACGATTATTGGATACACTGTAAAAAAGGCGATGCGACGATTCGAACACCGACCATATCGGCGTGGTTTATTAAAATGACTTAACTTCGAATGCGCGCGCGGCCGACGATATAATTAAAATTGCGATTCGTCGACCATCGTTAAATCCAAGTGAGCAACATTTTACTTTAATCAAGCGAGATTATTAAAAATTCCCCTTGCTGCAGCGCCATCTCAATTCCTATACACAGAATTAGCAAAAAGTATGAAATAAAAATGAGTCGAGACAAATTACAATAAAGACTGTTCACTAAACACATACGAAGTGAGGAGCGAGAGCAACTGGAGAAGTTTAAGAGATTAAGAGAATATTTACATTCATCCGCTACAATCTCACCTTCATCAATCTAATGTGGAAGAAGTGGAAGAAGTGGAATTACAAGCCTCTCATTTTATGAGAAGTTTGAAATTCGCCTTTGGGGCGAATAGACATTGACTCTTCTCTTTTTGTATGCATTTTATTAAATATTTATTTATTGGTCCAAATAAAGTGATTATTATTATTATTATGATTATTATTACTTCCACAAGAAAGTACACGAACTATGTATTCCTTCTTCCAGTACTTGTTTCGCCCTCTCTTCGTTGCCACATCTGAATTTTGTATCTCTTCCTCCTTTTTTCTCCCCTCCAAGTATTCCAGAACTTTTTTCGTTTATTATAACTTGGTCTCTGGATGAGTTCCAACCTTTTTTCTGTTCCATCTGCTTCCACCTTCTGACCAACATTACTACTTTATCCCCCTCCTGAGTAGCCCTCCTTTCTGCCTCCGGTGCCATAGAAATTTCCTAAGACGTACTTGACTTACTTTTCTTCTAAGCTGCCATTCGCGCTCATCACACGCTTCAAATACATCCAGTTCTTCTCTTTCCCCTTCCACTCTAACTTCATTGTCTTAACACCTCTTTTCCATTTCTCATTTCCTTTTCCACAGAGTACACGAGCTCTGTATTCCTCCATCCAGTACTTGTTTCCCTCACTCTTCGTTGCCACATCTGAATCGTGCATCTCCTCCTCCTGCTTCTCTCTTCCAAGTATTCCAGAACTCTTATACACATTTAGATGTTTTTTTTTCGTTTATTATAATGTGCTCTCTGGATGAGTTTCCATCTCCTTCCACCTTGTGACCAACTATATTACCTTATCCCCCTCCTGACTAGCTCTCCTTTCTGCATCCGCCGTCGACCATCATACTTTTTCTTATTGTTCGATTCAGTGCTTCTCCCCCAAATTCTTTCCGTACCCTGCTCTCTCCACCACCTCTTCACCTCTTCACCCCTTCTGCCTTGTCCAACACTCCTCCCCCCAGCTCTTAATTTTTTTTCACATCGCACCATTCTCTCTCCAGTCTTCCCCTCAGTTTTCTCTCTATTCGTATTTTGTGTTTCTTTGAGGACTATTCAGGATGAATTAGTTTTAATGCTCTCGTAATTGCTTATTGTTACATCCTTTCAAATATTTTGTACTCTTTCACTACCCAGATTTCCGTTCCGTAAATCGCCATGCACACATATACATCGGATACAACTTCTCTACCGCCATCGCCTCCTCCAAATTTCAGCCTCGTTTGCCCATAGAATTTTTCTCAGACGTACTTGACGTACTTCTCTTCGAAATTGCCATTTGCGCTCATCACATAAATACACCCACTTCTTCACAGCTAACCCCCCCCCCTTCCACGATATCTTCACTGTCTTTTTTCTTCCGTTTTTGAAAAACTATCACCTTCGACTTCTTTGCCTTTAGGTGTACCTCTTTCCCATCCAAATATTTTCCTGTCCTAGCCGCCATTAACACCAGGTTCTCCACAAAAGACAAAAGACATTCTCTGACCTCCTTAGCTTGTTTCCACTATCTTTTTCCGAGCACCACCTACTACTGGGAAAAATATGAGGTTAAAAGAGTTTTTATGAATGATAGTAAAGTTAGTGAGGAATGTGTAGATTAGAAACGAGAAAGCTGAATATAATAGATGAATTGCGGGAATCTTTATTTTCCATTTTCAACATTTTGCAAAAATTCCTCCGTTTCTTTATATGAATATTTTCCAACTTCTTGAAACTTTACATTACATAAGGAAAATTTTTAAATATAAGAATAAAAAGCGATTTAAAATTTTGTTTTCCTTCGTATTGTTGCTTTCTTGTTACAGTTTGGATTTATCTTGCTTTTTTTGCCTTGCTTTTGTTTTCTTGTCACTATGTCATTTATTTAATTTATTTTGTGATAATGTTTTATTTTCTCCCATTTTCAATATTTGAGAAAAATTTTGTTCTTTTTTTTGTAATTTTTTCAGATTTATTTTCATTGATACGCCGAAAAATATTTTAAGTATAAAAACAAAAGACGGTTTAAAGCGTCCAATAATAATATTTTACTTTTGTATAATTTTAAGTTTCCTTTCTCGTCGAAATTTCAGTTTTTTTTTTGTTTTCCTTCTTACTGTAAATTTTCTTTTGTTGAAATTTCCAATTATGTTGCTTTTTTGAAAGCACGCCACCTTTTTATATAGTTTATATTTTCTTTTGACTTAGTTTGTAACGCGGATTTTATTTTCTTTTTAACATTTTGGAAAAATTCTTCTTCAAATGTGGCTTTTACATAAGGATTTCTGTACTTGATGATGATATTAATATACAGTGCGGTCGTTTAGTCTGGAAACCTGGGAATAAAAAGTTGTCCGTTTATTTATGGAAAAAATCCTCGTACAGGTCAATTTTTATTTTTTATTGCACACATTTCGACATATCGTTCAAATTTTTTCCGCCATATTTGAAAAAGGTATGACGTCATCGCCATTTTTTTTAATTAGCGACCTTCAATTTTTTTGGTAGATTTGAATACTTCGTCACTTTACTTTTTAAGTAACCCCATAAAAAGAAGTCTAGAGGAGTTAGATCAGGTGACCGGGCAGGCCATTCAATGAAACCTCTTCTGCCGATCCATCTATTTGGAAATATCAAGTATTTCCTAGATAATTTCTTACAACATTGTCATAATGGGCAGGTGCTCCATCTTGCTGATACCACAGCAAATTGTGTGGTAGATCTGGGTCGTTAGCATCAGGATATAACACAGCCAAGGCAGGAACTAAATGGTCTCTTAACATTTCTAAGTATTTTGCACCCAATAAAAGGTCTAATTGCCTATCTACCGAAATACCAGGACGTCCTCTGGGGCATTTACAAATTCTTCAAATTTTCGTTCGATTTTACAATTTTTTTAATGGTTTGATTTTCGTATTCTTTCTCCAGGATACTTATTATTGAAACTTGTATAGACTTGATCAAGTGTTCGCTTCATGTTACCACATCCTCTCAAAATTAAAATTTCTTTGTTTTTCAGTTAAATAGTGAACCATTGTTTCACTTTTTTTTGTTAAAATAATAACTCTGCACAAATTAATTATTTGAAAGTGTCAAAAGTCCAATGCCAACTATCGTAAATAAATTAAGTTATTATTTATAGGTATCAATGCTTTTTCAACAAATGTTCATCTTTGTATCTATTTTATGATCTCATATTTTCGTAAATACGTAATCTAATTTAAAATTTTTTAGAAATGTTTTGCTTCAAGAATTATGCTTTTGTTACAAAAAAACGATCGAAATTTCATTAGATTACTTGATTCAAAAAAAAACTCTTATTTTAAACTTCAAAGCCGTTTATTTCAGAAATTTTTCAGTTCAAGGTCATACTTTTAGGACAATTTTGGTTTTAGAATTTCACAAAGTATCCAAATCTACCAAAAAAATTGGGGGCCGTCATTTAAAAAAAATGACGATGACGTCATAACTTTTTCAAATATGGCGGAAAAAATTTGAACGATATGTCGAAATGCATGCAATAAAAAATAAAAATTGACCTGTCCGACGATTTTTTCTATAAATAAACGGACAACTTTTTATTTCCAGGTTTCCAGATTAAACGACCGCACTGTATGTGTACATACATATACCGGTGTGTCAATTATCCAGGGTCGGTTTATTACGCCTTAACTATTCACTTGATTAAAAAATGTTTTAAGTAAAAGTTGTTCGGAGTCAAGTACTTTAAACCATAAAATTATTCTAATATATACAGAGTGTTTAGTTTTGCCTGTACGCTATACAACTTTGTTATTTTAAATGAAACACCTGTATATTGTCATATTTTCAGATTCCTAGTTAGGGAAAGAAGGGAAAGTTTATCTTGCAAAAACTGATCGGTTTCGAGATATTCCAATTAAAAAAAATAATAATAATAATAATAATAATAATAATAATTTAGATAGTTCTTTTTTGAAAATTAATAACGTTTTTATTAACGATTACTTTGTAACGATTCTTTGGCTTAATTGTAACAATGCTTCAAGTTAAACAGCCAATACCAAATGTCGTCGTTATATTATAGAGGATGTTTCAAAACTGAAAATGAATTGTAGCACCTTTAAAAGGCTAAAACTCGTTTTTTTTTAAATGGAACATCCTGTATATTTTTATGCCATTTGATTAAATTTTAATTTCTTTTCCGATCTCGTATAACATTAGCTAAACTTAATTCTTTTCGAGTTATAGGTAATTCCGTATCCAAACAACTGTATTAGGCAAAATAAGATATATGATAGTAATGACATTGACGTAATACCTTCTGAAGTAGATTTATTTAGCTATTTTTCATAACAATGTTTATGTCAACGGACACGATTCCCATTATTACGCAGATACGAATCCGCATATTACCTACGAAATTCGTCCACAAAATAGGTGGTCGCTTAACGTTTGTGGTGGTATTGTTGGTAATACAATTCATTTTCAATTTTGAAACAACCTGTATAATATTACGAGGATATTTGGTATTGGCTGTTTAACTTGAAGCATTGTTTCAATTATGCCAAAGAATCGTCACAAAGTAATCGTTAATAAAAACGTTATTAATTGTCAAAGAGAGCTGCCTAATTTTTTTCTTTTTTCTTAAAAGTGGAATATCTCGAAATCCGATCAATTTTTGAATGGGGTCTGCAGTATAAACTTTCCCTATTTTGTAACGGGGAATCTGTAAATACGATAATATACAGGTTGTTCCATTTAAAAAAGTTGTATAGCGTATAGGCAAAACTAAACACGCTGTATATTTAAGAATTTATGTTGTAGAGTACTTGACTCCAAACAACTTTTACTTGAAACACTTTCTAATCAAGTGAATAGGTAAGGCGTAAGACCGTCCCCAGATAATTGGCACATCCGGAATACAGGCTGTTCAAATTGAAGTCGCCAACTTTGTTATTACTAAAGATACGATGTTGGTCAAATTACCAAAGTAGAAGAGTTTTTTCTTCCGATTACGATGGTAACATTTTAAAAACAATTGAAGTTCGCGTTTTCGAGATATTTAAAAAACAACATTTTTTTAAACGGAATACTCTATAAAATCTTCTTATACTACTATAACCCAGAAATGAAAAACAAAAGAGCTACGACGATATTAATACAATTCATCGCACATGGGATAACATCGTTAGTAGAGAAGCTGCGGTGTTGGGCAATACATCAAAAATGTGTAGTTTTTTCTGCTGATTACAATGGCATACTCAACAAAACAATTGCGAGTCGCATTTTCGAACTAACAAAAAAAATTTTATGAAACATCCTGTATATTTTAATTGATTAAAAGTTAAATTTTACATAGAATGTTCTTCTAATAGTACAACCGTAAGATGAAAGGTCGAATTTTATTATAAAATAAGTAAATGAGTATCAAAGCAAGTAGTTCGAAAATGCGACTCGCAATTGTTTTGTTGAGTATGCCATTGTAATCAGTAGAAAAAACTACACATTTTTGATGTATTGACCAACACCGCAGCTTCTCTACTAACGACGTTATCGATGAACTGTATTAATATCGTCGTAGCTCTTTTGTTTGTCATTTCTGGGTTATAGTAGTATAAGAAGATTTTATAGGGTATTCCGTTTAAAAAAATGTTGTTTTTTTAAATATCTCGAAAACGCGAAGTTCAATTGTTTTTAAAATGTTACCATTCTAATCGGAAGAAAAAACGCTACTACTTTGGTAATTTAACCAACATCGTATCTTTAGTAGTAACAAAGTTGGCAATAGTGCCGACTTCAATTTGAACAGCCTGTATAGCAAAGTAATAACAATAATAATAATAATAATAATTGTAAATAATAAATTTTAAATAGTAATAAATTTTTGCTAACTTAATTAAAGCATTCTGAGGACATTTATAACATATAATAATAATAATATAATATAATAATCATAATAATAATAATAGTAATAATAAAGAAAATTTTACTATCTTAACAACTCATACTCAAGAAAACAGATTACATACCCAAATCAGATAACCACATAAATCTTGACTAGAAATTAAAAATTTTTCGTTTGTTTTGCCCACACCCAAAAACCGATACGTTTAACGACGCCCAACTCGCCATAAAAATTCCTTCGTTGTTTTCCGAATCGAAAGAAAAAATCTAAAATATCGAACCGATGATGCCGGGCATAATATCCGAGATTCAATGGTCGGCTGTAAATAGCGATAAAAGTCATCGTTCCGTCTCCCCTCGGCAATAAGCAGCCCCTGCGATATCCACCAAACAATAAGAATTCAAAAACCGAACACACATATTATATATTTATGATTTTTTCGAAATTTACAATAATTTACCTATTCTACCTGCCGGTCGGTTTTGTTTATATGGCGCGGTCCGCCCGGTATTACACTGTTATATTAAGTCGGAGATGTTTTGCGAAAAGGCGTAATTAAAAATGACGTGGACGTTCTACATTACAAAGTAACAAATAATACAAATAACAAAAAAAAAATTTAACACATCCGTTTTTGCGGATTAAAATTTTTGAATATGAACTATTCTTACGGACATGTTAGAAATCAAAAGTGAGAGATGTAGAGAAAGAGACAATGGGAAATGTAAATACACTAAGGCATTTTAATTATTAGAAGCTAGAAAATGGACATGAAGTACTTTTTTTTAAATTAGTTGATAAACGTTAAAAGAAAACGTTAAAAAACATACAAAATGTTTAATTTAGAGACGTCACTCAAGATAAAATTTTTCGTTTAAGATCAAGAAATTCAATGTCTCCTCAGACGATCCAACCTCACTCGTTAAAAAAAAACATATTTGGAAACTACATTCTATTATAATAATACCCCCTATGCATGTGTTTTTTTATCATAACTTTTTCGGCATCTTCCTTGGGACAACTAGACCCAAGTTACAGTTAATCTTTTCCTCCAAGTCTTTCCCATTCCTTTTATCCTCCCGATTCCAGACTTCAATCCCAAAGTTGACAATCCTTTCACAATGTGCAGAAGTTACCTATATTTTCATCTTCCATCCAATATTTGTTCACCCTTTCGGCATCCAAACCATGCTAGATGCCTTTTCTTTTCTTTCTTTTTGTTACCATGCTATATCCCATAGCCATTCCATAGGTATTTAGGTCATTATATTGCTTAAAATGGTTTGCCCTTCGAATCTATTCATAATTTTCTGCATATTTACTTCTTTCATCTCTCCACCACGTTGAATTCATCACCACTTTAACCGTCGACCATCATGCCTTCTTATAGATATCTATTCTCTTTCCCACTTCGAACGCCTCAATTCCGTAGCTCTTCTTGCAAGATTAACGAGGAGAAAAACGAAAAAGGATAATTTTTTAAAATTTAAATTAAATTTTCTAGTAACTTACTAGTAAAATTAAAAAAAAAACGGCAATCAAACATAGTTTTAAAAACTAACACTACCAAAAATTCTAGTTTTCGAATTTTCTCCTATATTTTGTAAAACACGCTAAATGCTTTCAGGCTAACGTATATAAGCTTTAATTACTATAAGGTAATAAAAATGTAAGTTGCTAAGCTTGTAAAATTTACTGGCTTGTCATTCTAACATGTATAATTTGAAATACCTATCACTGAAATAATAAACAAGTAGGTAATTTGTTTCCCGTGTTAGTTAAATAGCTTGGGAGCTTGCACGCTTTGTTAGCTTTTTAGTTTTTAATATTTATTATAATACTATATTATTTATTATATTTATAAAAGTTACAAAGTAAAGTTTTATAAGTTTACTTACGCATTTACAAACTTGAAAGCACCGTCACGTGACGGTTGTGTAGTTTCATGTAAGACGTGAAGATCTACGCAACGTCAAGTAACTAGTACCACTAGAAAAATTATTAATGAACATTAAATATCTCCGAGAAAATATCGTTCAATCAGTATTGACATCGCTGAATGTGTCCGTTTATTTCGTTACATTTACATCGAAATTTTCTGTTAACCGTAGAAGGTTTTAAATTATTTTTTAAATAAATTCCCGCGCTCCTATACAAAAACCGAAATGGAACCTACCTTTAACCTGTCGAAGGGCCATTTCGCAGCAGAGACCACAATAATTCGAATGTTCCTTAAAATAACCACACTATTGTTAGTTTTTTCGAAATCGCACAATTTTGTCAAAACAACCGACGCGACGCTCACTCACGAACTTGATCGAACAACTACAACGCTAATATCAAAGTGTGCTTTGGATGATTTCTAATACTCGTAAAAACAAAAAAGTTTAAAGATAAGACAAACATTTAAACTACGACAACACATGACAAAAAATTAAATGAAAACGTACACATTGCTATTATGACGTAAGCTTATATGATAAATGATAATATTAAAGTAACTGTCAGGTAAATTTAATAAGTATGGTAGTTTAGTTTACTTACATGTAAAAATTAAATCGATTAAAGTCCGTATTCACCAACGTCAGTTAACTATTATAATCTATAGGTTTTATTTAACTTGTTACTATAAGGCTAGTTAAATTCCAAATGCAATTCGCGAAACAAGGTTAATATTTGTCTAGTTAAATTTTTCGTCAGTTAAACATTATATCTACAACTTAACCACAAATATTTTCATATGATGAAAATTTACAATTAAGGCAACTTACATGGACAAAATGACTATATAAATATTATACTAATTTTGATCATATAATTTAAAAAAATATACAGTGTGGTGATAAAGTTTGGAACAAAATTCATACAAGCGTTTTATAATGTTTTTAAGAAAATCGCTCGGACAGGTCAATTTTTTTTTAAATGCCGTCTTCTGACGTTAATTTTTTTGAAAT
>JAFFZR010021584.1:0-18369 GCA_018397195.1 Lethrus apterus | reverse complement strand
GTGAATATTATTTATAATGAAAAAAAGCAATTTTCTTAATTTAATTATTAATTGTTAAAAAATTCTGAATATAATTAATTTATTGAATTTCATATTAATTGTACTGTTATTTCGCTTTTAATAAACAAGTAACTAATAAACACTAAACACTGAGTAGTGTGAGTAATAAAATAACGTCTAGTGATTTATTTGTTAGCAAATACCAATCTGTATATTTGGTTGCCTACGGTTCTCATCTTAATCATTTTTGAACACCCTGTATATACTCAGTTATTTGGAACTGTAATGGGTTGTCTCATTTCTGCAGTTATTGCTAATTTAGTTATGAAAGACTTAGAGTTCAGTTGTTTTATAATATAATTTATAATTTATATTTTGATATTTCGTTTTATAAAAAAGGTATGTTGACGATTGTTTAAAATGTATACCTATAAATAAAACCAACGATATAGTAAATACTTTTAATTCATACCACACGTGTTTAAATTTTTTCTTAGAAACAGAAAAAATAACACCATATACTTTTTAAATATACAAATTAAACACAATAACCCCTAAATATACCTACACAAATTGGTTTAGTAAAGAAATCAATTGCAACAGATTAATTATTATTTGGACACTCCTTTAATATACGGGTGTCCCCGAAAGGTCTGTACAAAATAATAACACATATTCCTGAGGCCAAAATAGAACGATTTAACCCAACTTACCTCTATTCAAAGTTGCTTCATTTAGCCGCTAGAGGGATACAAATTTCCTGAAAAGAAATTGTTTTTTCGAGAAAACTTTATAACGCTCTTCGCGATTGGTACCAAATTTGGTATGTGGATTTGTACTGAAAGGAAGCATTATTTGGCATGTTATTTTCTCTTCTGTCTGTTTTGTAAGTGGTCAAAAAATGGTCATCCACATCTTAAGAAGCTCATACTTTTTTTGTTATTTGATGAATACTTTTGAAACTTTTTTTGCTGATAGACACATATGTTACCTACATTTCTTGTATCGTCATTTCTCATAGTTTATAGTTTTTTTTTTTCTACTGCAGGTATTATGGCAACGCATCCAAAATGCAGTAGACACTCTAAGAAACGATGTCGAAATGATGAGAAGAATCCAGTTCAATTTTTTACGACGTGTTAATCTTAGCAATCATGCAGACGGCGGTATATTCTCGAATATTTGTTGTGAATTTTTTCGTTGATTTAATTAAAATTTTTAGTTCGTGTTGAGGGTTATTATTTTTTTCTGCCTAAACTATGAGAAATGACGAAATGGAGCAAGAGACAAGAAATGTAGGTAACATGTGTCTATCAGCAAAAAAAGTATTCATCTAACATAACAAAAAAATTATGAGCTTCTTAAGATGTGGATGACCATTTTTTGACCACTTAAAAAACACGCAGAAGAGAAAATAACATGTCAAATAATGCTTTCTTTTAGTACAAATCCACATACCAAATTTGGTCCCAATCGCGATAAGCGTTAGAAAGTTTTCTCGAAAAAACGTTGCATCCCTCTAGCGGCTAAACTTTGAATAGAGGTAAGTTGGGTTAAATCGTCCTATTTGGCCTCAGGAATATGTGCTATTATTTTGTACAGACCGTTCGGGGACACCCGTATATCGATATTAGGCCGATATGATTGATATAACAAACGATAAATGTTATGGCCGAGGCGATAGCCGACGCTATAACTTATCCGCGTTTGTTATATGCATATCGGCCGTATGTATCTTGTTTTCGTAATACTGACGAGAAAGCAAAAAAAAAAATAGAAGCAGTTGACGATGACGTTTTACTGTGTTATTTGTCAGGACTGTCAAAAAACTTTCCGCCAAATAGTTTGTGGACAAAAATTTCAATGTTGAAAACGTGCTTGAAGCTGCATGAAAATATTGACATCTCTATGTAAGGAAGTGTTACCTTTTTGAAAAGAAAATCTGATATGCATATCGGATTTTTTCATTAAGAAATAACGGCCAAGGCTGTTAAATTTTAACGTCCTAGGCCGTTATGGATAGCTTAATAGTAATGGAAACAGTGCAGATATAATGAAATAACATATCAGTATTACGAAAAAGAATTTTTGTCATGTATATACAGTGATGGAAAAAAAATTCCGGACACGCACTCGTATCAGAATTTCATGTATATACAGTGAAGGGAAAAAAATTCGGACGCGCAATGTAATCAAATGAATGCAGGCTTTCTAAAATTTAGGCGTTTTAAGGATTAAGGCGTTTTAAGGATAAAGGCGTTTTAAGGATAAAGGCGTGCTATGGATTTAGGTGTTTTAAGGATTAAGGCGTTTTAAAGATAAAGGCGTGCTATAGAATGCTATGTATAAAGGCGTACTACTGATTAAGGTTTTAAAGGATTAGGCGTATGATGGACCACTATTAAACTAAAATTAACATATGTAAAGTATCATTATGTAACATGTCGCAAAAACGAAATTCGCAACTGTTAAGTTACAAAATAAAGTTCTATATTAAAAAAAAAAAAAATCGGTATTTTGCTTTATTGCTCAAAGTTATAAAAGTATTGCGATATAAAGCATTGTCTGTATAAATCAATACCTACAGAGCTGACACTTTCAACACTTGATTGATTGTACGGAACGCCAAGTAAGCCCTAATATTGTTGTGATGACGATGACATTTGACAAAGGATTCACGAATGCACGAAAAATACTTGTGTCGCGATGAAACTTTAAAATGAAAATGTAATTATTTTAACTTTATTACATTTCGTGTAAATATTTAACTGTACTAAGATTATGAAGTTTGTTTAATGTCAATTTATTTTTATATTATAAACAAAGCAGACAAGTAATTTCTATAGGACATTTTTAAATTAAATTATTCATTAAAGGATTTATTATCGGTTGCTGCGAAATAAAAATAAACAAAAATTACCATGTACACAATTTAATTGAGAAACTACTATAAACAAAAGCAAACTAGTTTGAAAGTAAATATTATTCGTAATTAACATGTAGTTATTTTTCGTTCGTTTGCGTTGAGTTAAATTCATTGCAGGACAAAATGATTTATTCGTTAAAATTGTAATTAATTAAAATTTTTCGCTCAAATGCGGGAAAATTTCCGGCCAATGGGACGCAAAGTTAAGAGACATTTCATTTTTCCTATTTTTAACAGCACAAAACGTATATATAAGTAATGGTCGGAAACTCTACGAAGTGTAATTATGTGTTCGTCTCTGTAATTTTTCTTCGTTTTACGTCGTGCAAATGATTTCCATTTACAAACTATAAATAGTAAAACGTTTTCTTGGAAATAATGTAACTCGCCTGGGCTAGATCACGTTTTCTTGAGGTTTCTTGCTGACTTTTCGATTATTTCTCTAAGGAACATTAGCAACGGTGTTGCTGTTAGCTCGCTATAAATGAGTTTTTAGTGAATTTCAGATAAGAATACGTTCCTTTGATATTTGCAAATGATTATGTAAATATAATTTTTTTTTTTTTTTACAAAATATTAAAAATGAAATAAAACATTAAAACTTTCTCCGCCTGTTCCAGTTTTACTTTCACTACCTCCAGTTTCTCTCCTCTACAACCGAAAAATCTTTTCCGTTTTTTCCTTTCTCCTCTCTTTCTTCCTATATCCACCTATTATAATCTATCACCCAATGTTCCTACTTTTCTGCACAGAATCCACAACACCCATGTTCTTCATTTTATTTTATTTAACCCTATTTGTTTTGCCACCTCAACAGGTCGAACTCAATTACAGAGTGTGGTCTTTGAGTTGCGGTCACGACCGACTTACAGTTGTTAGAAACCATTCCAGCGTATGCTGCAAGGATTAAGGAAACGTGGAAAACCAATTCAGAATGGTCGGTCGGAAGGCCAAATCAAAGTTAGAAACATTGTAAACTTCATCTCTGAAATAAAATTCTATTGTCTATCTTGAAATTACTGACCTAGCTAGTCTAGTGACTAAGCCACTAGACCCGCCATACTCAACCTGCGGCCCGCCAAGCTTTTATATGTGCCTACATACATACTATATTGCGGCTCGCGTAACGTAGGAAACATACGTATTTGGCCCGAGACACAAAAAGGTTGAGTATGGCTGCACTAGACCAATCATCCCATTAATATATGTAACAGGTTATTTAAAACTCCGTTCATTTATTCATATTTAAATTGAAAGTATGGCAAACTTTTAAATCCTTATAAATAGTACTCGGTTAAAAAAGGAAAAGTTTCGCATGCACTCCAAAAATCATCATTTTCTAACTTTTTGACAGTTGAATTTAAAATTATTTATATTATTATCGTTTGATGTTCAATTTCAAAGAAAAATAACATGTGCTATGTGTACATTTAAAACTTCAGTGAATATGTGGAAGAAGTTCGAAAATACTTTCGCCTTTATCCGAACAGAAGTCAACCTAATCGATTGACATATTTTGTAAATATCCACATGTGACAATGCAGAAACATATAGAATCAAATGTCAAGTAAGTGAGACACGGTACCATTTAAGTAAATACTTCTACAAACATTTTTCAGGTAAAACCATTGGTGGAATTGTTGAATTTTAGATAAAAGCTGAATGCATATACAGGGTGAGTCACCACCGACGGGATGGAGTTTTAAGGCGAAACGGCATATATTCTCCAACTTCTGTTGCAGGTGGATTATGTTAGTCAATAAGGGCTACATTTTAAAAATATTTTCCTCCCACTCCCAAAAAGAGTGACATATCAAAGTTATACTTTTTCTTATGGAACACCTGTATTTCAACACATTTTTGAATTGTTTAAGTTTATCGTGTAGCAAATTTAATTGTCTTTCAAACTGTATGAGGTTTCCCTATACCTAAATCTTTAAGTTTTGTACAAAAATTGTTGTGTTCTAGCAATTTTTGTAATTTGCTTAAAAAGTCGAAAAAACAAGCTGGACTGTTTTCGTTTGTCCACCCTGTATGAGTTATGACAAGCAATTATAAAATTGGCTCATTTATTTATCAATGTGCTGCTATACCCGAAATATAAATAAAAAGGGTTGCTGGGTCGTTTATGATAAAATATACAGGGTGAATCACCACCGACGCCACGGAGTTTTATGGCGAAACGGCATATATTCTCCAACTTCTCTTGTAGGTGGATTATGTAAGTCAATAACGGCTACATTTTAAAAATATTTTCAATTATACAGGACGATCCAAAAAAGAATGGCATATCAAAGTTACACTTTTTCTTATGGAACATCCTGTATTTCAACACATTTTTGAATTGCACGTAAAAAATAAACAAGACTTTAGTAAGGGTTCCCTATACGTAAATACTAAAAGTGTTCTAATTTATTTCGATTTTTTAGAAAAAAAATATTATCCCCAAACGAAATTAATTATGACAAATTTGATTTTAGTCGTAGATAATAGACCAGTCCCTTAATTTATTTAGTAATCTACTACTACTACTTTCTATACAAGCTGTTCAGAATTTTCAATACCATTATTAGCAAATTCAAACTGTAATATCGGGCTTATTTTAAATCGAACATGCTGTATTTTATAAATTTATCGTGCAGCAAATTTAATTGTCTTTCAAACTGCACCAGGTTTCCCTATACCTAAATCTTTAAGTTTTGAAGTTATTTTTTAGGTATTTTGGGCGCACCATCTAACTGCAACCACATTTTTCGTCTAATATTTAAAGGAATATTTTCTAAAAGTGCCTAAAATATTGAGTTTTATGCAGTATGCTGCATTATAATTAATATAATCAATGCTTATGGCGCGATGACTAAAATACACAGAAAACATTTCTGATCGACTTTATTAATTGAAACATTTATAAAAATATTTCTAGTGACCACTGAAATTTAATCTAACATAATGACTAATTTGCCATTTATGTAGTAAATGATGATTCTATAGTAATAAATTACCATCATAAGTTTTAATTAGATAGGTAGGTATAGTTTTGGGCTCTTTTAGGAAATATTCCCTTAAATAATAGACGAAAAATGTGGTTGCAGTTAGATGGTGCTCCCAAAATACCTAAATAACTTCAAAACTTAAAGATTTAGGTATAGGGAAACCTTATAAAGTTTGAAAGACAATTAAATTTGCTACACGATAAACTTATAAAATACAGGCTGTTCCATTTAAAATAAGACCGATATTACAGCTTGAATTTGCTAATAATGGTACTGAAAATTCTGAACACCCCGTAGAAAAAGTTGTAGTAGCAAATTGCTAAATAAATTAAGGGACTGGTATAATATCTAGGTCTAAAAGCAAATTTGTCATAATTATTTTCGTTTGGGGGTAATATTTTTTTTTCGAAAACCTTGAATTTTAAGAAAAATCGAAATAAATCAGAACACTTAGTATTTAGGTATAGGGAACCCTTATGAAAGTCTGGCTTATTTTTTACGTACAATTTAAAAATGTGTTGAAATACATAGTGCCCCATAAAAAAGTGTAACTTTGATACGCCATTCTTTTTTGGAGCGGCCTGTATATTTGAAAATATTTTTAAAATGTAGCCCTTATTGATTTACATAATCCACCTGCAACAAAAGTTGGAAAATATATGCCGTTTCGCCTTAAAACTCCGTCCCGTCGGTGGTGACTCACCCTGTATAGAGTTGACAATCTTATGGGGCGACTTAACCATTTTTACAAAAGGTCCTTTTAAAACAAATAATAATCATTACCTTGCTAAATATAAACTCACAAATGGTCATTTACATATTGTTTGAATTGCAGCATAGTCGTTCCTGTGGAAAATGATTTTCGGAATTCATGTTGGTGCTAATAATATCTTGCCAATAACTTGTATTTTTCCAAGTAATAAATAATTCTCTTTGCCAGTGCAACAGGCCTGTAGTTCTTTATCTTTGTCGGCTCGCCCTATCATGGTGTTGGTGTAGGTATTGCTAGATTTAGTGCATTACGGAGTTGTCCCTGTGTTATAGACGAATTTATAATATATTTTTGCAAATTCTTAAAATGCTTTCGTAGAATTTTCAATAGAATATAGGAAAATGTTTCCTTTTTTCCTCTTTAATTTTATGGCAAATCTTTTATGAAATTCTTATAGCAAATACATTTCATTAGTATTTAGACACCTCCAGAATGGATTTAGTTCTCTTAGTTTATTCATCAGTTCTTTGACAATTTTCGTTTTAAAATGTTTTTTTTTTTTTTTGAAAATGCCTTTCTTTGTGAAATAGTACCCAAAAAAAAATTAAATTTTCCCAAAATTCCGCGAATAAACTTATGTTTGTGTATGTTCCGTATTAATATAACTTTCGATAGTTAGTTAGATAGTTTTTAAATTCTGCTATACCAGATTGACTTATTTCATTGTAAGGATATATATTTATGTCCTCGGAAATATGTTCATTCTGTTCTTTCTTCCAAGAACATTAGATGCGTACTGCGTATTACATAGCCCATAAAGTTTGCTTTTATCTATGGTTACAAGAATGCACAATTGCGTAAAAAACAGTGTGTGGTTAAAACTTGGAGAGCTGTAAGTTACGCAATGCATGTGTCATCATTAAATTATATTGTGAGCAACGACTCTATAGACAAGCTTGTTAGTTAAAATTTAAAATAAATGTATTATTTACTATTAACGTCATTACAGACAAATATAGCATTGCCGCCATGATTACTGCTTTGTTAAAAACAAAGTACTCGAATTAGTTTATCCATTCATATTGTTTAATGCCATTTGCTTTTCACGCTTCCAATGCTCCGTAAACGAACAAATTTAATCTTAAAGTACATTTAGAAATAAGCTATGAAATTTGAGTGAGGTGTTTAGGCATAGCAATTACTTTATGAAATGAATCTAAAGATGCATGGCAACGATCACCAATATTAACTTATTCATTTTTGTTTTTAAAAAGTGATATTTTAAGTTTTCGTAGCATTCACATATAGGATTTGTAATAAATTTCTTAAAATAGCAACATAAAACGGGTAGTATATTTTATATTATTATTATTTTATATTATATATTTATTATTTCATAATCATTTTATAAATGGAGATAATTTTTATTTTTATCTGTTTTGATATATTTTGGTATGTATGGTGGAAATAGGAAGAATGATGAATAGTAAAATGGGATGCCTATTTTCACACTTAACATCAAGTTTGAATATGTAATTTATTGCAGACGTTACATTTTCCCAGTGCTCGTAAAATTCGATCAATCTCCTTCAGAAACTTCCCGCGAAAATATTTTACATCGAAAAAATCTAATAAAATATGTTATCGAAATTCGGCCGTCTAAAACGTAATTCAGAATTTTTCTTTTTTTATCGCGTGAGAAGTGGTTCTCGTATTTATCCTGGCGAACGCAAAGAAATAAGATGGGAAACTTTTTTACAGTCTCGAATTTCTATAGTCCAGAACGCAATATTCCCGGATCTATATATGATTGCTATGGACATTCCCTCAAGATTTATTGGAAAATTCACGATAACTTCCGAAGTATTAATTTGTTGATATTTGGTATTTCGTGTCTCATAAAACCGTATATTTACCTAGGCAACATGAATTTAATTGAATTCTTCGGGTATTATAAATATATGATTAATTCATTACGTGTGCAGAACGCACGACAAAAGAAATCGTATTCATATGGTTTGGATTTACAAATTATATAAGCAATTTTCGATGCGATTTCAAGTTTTATGAAATAAAAAAAAACCTTAAAGATAAACGAAATCTCTCTCGGAGTAAAAACAACCTTATTTGAGATTGTAATATAACATAGGATATCTCTCATTTTATCAACTCAAATTACATATCTTTTTCCTTCTTATAACAGAAATGTGTGGGAAATTTACTAAGACAGTAAACAATCAGAGCAATTCGGCACATATCAGAATTTAAAACATCCTAAACCAAATGCTGTTTAAGTATCGGAATTAGAGAAGGTGACAGTGAAAGTACAAGAAAGAGGGCTGAAGGTAGGAATGAGTTAGATATGGGCGCTAGCCTTCGCAGGCGGTATGCTACTGAAGACGGAAGATATAGAATGGATGAGACAGGATATAAAGAGGATAAAACTTACCTGGATAGAAGGAAACACTGAGTAATCCAACGCAGTGATGAACAGGAAGGAAGGTGAAAGAAGAAGGCCTAAGAAGTAGATTAGAAGTATAACAAGAGTTCAGATAAACTGTTGGCTTCAACGGGCGTTTTTGATACAGCATTCCGAAATCAACTGCCCTAAAGTAGTCCGTAACGACAAATAGGCAAATAGCAGCCAATAATTTATTTCAAAATGAGGATTTAATATATAAGTGAGTATAGAATTTATATAATCTTATTTTTTAATGAAGCAAAACAAGCAAGCAATAAACTTAGAACAAAAATATAAATGTCTAAGGGGATATAATAGGAACTTAATGGACATGTTAACTGGACCACGCTATCTGGAACCTTTTTTATAACATGGGCCAGAATAAATTTTACGTTTTTTCCGCGGGCCGCAGTAGTTAATTGAAACCGTCTTGTGACCTACAATTTTGTGCCCACCGTTGCTCTAGGCAATCCCGAATAATCCGGGTAAATCCGGAAAACTCCTGGCAAAATCCGGCCAACATCCGAAAAACTCCGGAAAAAATATGGGAAACTCTGGACGAAATATGGGAACTCCGGGTAAACCCAGGAAAACTCCGGGCAACGTCCGGGTTAAGTCCGGGAAACTCCGGATAAGATCCGGGGAAACTCCTGGCAACGTCCATGAAATTCCGGGCAAAATCCGGGAAAATTCGGAAAACTCCTGGCAAAATCCGGCCAACATCCGGAAAACTCCGGAAAAAATATGGTAAACTCTGGACGAAATATGGGAACTCCGGGTAAACCCAATAAAACTCCGGGCAACGTCCGAGCTAAGTCCGGGAAACTCCGGATAAGATCCGGGGAAACTCCTGGCAACGTCCATGAAATTCCGGACAAAATCCGGGAAATTCCGGGCAAAATCCGGGAGTGTTGTCAACCTTAGCAAAAGTAGTTCCCGTTGTCAAAAAGTAATACATCGGTAGTTATCGTCCAATATCCAATTAATCAGTGTTTTCAAACTTTAAGATCAGGGGTGGGTAACATTTTTTAGAACATGGGCCAGAATAAATTTTACATTTTTTCCGCGGGCCGTAGTTAATTGACACCTTCTTGTGACCTATAATTTTTTAGTCTACAAATATGAAATAAATAAAAAAAAGTTTTAAAGTTCGTACTAAATTATGAACATACATGTTGCTATGTGCGTTTATATTCAATTCAAACTAGAAGAATTACAATCAAAAATATTTATTTATTATTTCTTCTAAAGATGTCGCGGGCCGGATAGAAACTTTTCGCGGGCCGTAGCTGGCCCGCGGGCAGGGGGTTGCCCACCGTTGTTCTAGATAATATTGCTCTATTTCTTATACAAATTATAGGGTTCCTTGGTTCCTTCTGGAGACGTGTAGTTTCAATGGCGCCTGCACTCCCACCTCATTTTTTTTTCTCATTGTAAGAGATTATCTGAACGAAGCATTGAAACCCTACAGTTTTAGGCTTATGAGACTTAGAACATTTGACGGTTGTTCTTATATACAGAGGACCTCCAACTCTCCCTCTTCGACTTATATGGATAGTTCTTAAATAATCCGACATTCCCTTAACTTTTACCCATATCGGGAGATTTTAAGGTTATGTAAATAATTTCTTGTCTAACACTGAAGATGAAGATAGACTCCCGGCCTCTGTTCATGATCTCGAAATTTAAAGAATCATCAATCAGTAATGCTGCTCCTCTTGGATTGACACAAGTACTCGTTTGCATAAAGCTGATGGACGTTTTTTCATTCACCCTAATGTCAAGTCGGTCCAAAAAGTGGACAGTCCGTAAGATACCTCAAACGTAAAGATCATTAACGTTGGAGTGGGAATATATTCACAGTAGTATAGACTCAACTTACTACAGATTCATACAATCGATTATCAGGAAGTTGACTTTGTTTACCACAACGAGAATTAATCTCCCTACTAGACATTTATATAGTATATAGGATTACTAATGTATTTATTTTTTTATCCTGTAACAGGACCTATTGACAACCAAGCCGGATTCTTACTTTTTACGATTAAAACTACATTTCCTAAAACAAGTAAACATAACAAAACAAGTCTTATATAAGAATTCGTTTCGTAAAAAATTAATTTAATTTATTGAATCATGAAGAAGCGAGTTGATTAAATTATGCATTAACTGCTATGCGAATAGTTCAATAGTAGTTCTCTTTGAAGTTGCGTTAAGCTTTGTTGAGCATGATACTGTTTGAATATAATAGAAGTTCAATGTCGTCTACTTTCCATATACAAGTGGAGTTTCAGTTGTACATCTAATTATTGCACAACATTCTAAATAGATAAATTATATTTGCACAAGTTTGTGCATGTTTTGTTATTTCATTGAAATATTATTGGTGTATCAGAAACTATTCTTCATTTACTTCATTTGCCATTGTGATAATAATTACATTTTTTTATATATTTTAGTACACGACAATATATATACTTTAACCTTCCCACCTAAGCTTGTATTACTATCGAAATCTTTTGATCCCGTGCTAGTTCAGAACAAACATTTATTCTCCGACCAGTCGACCGAAACTAATATGTGAAACGTGAAGCTTCATTGACAACGACACTACTTCCAAGCTACTTTGTGGAAATGTATCTGTTTCCTAATTTCATTTAAAATTGTTGCTTGTGTTTTCGATATAAATATTAGTAAATTTTTGTTTTATTTATTATTAAATAATTATAACGAAATTATAAAAAAAGTTTTTGAATCATTTTTATGTGAATCGTTAGGGCATTATAGCGACAGTATAATTTTGCTTAAATATAATCATTAAATTAGAATTAGTTTTATATCATGATCCTGATATGAAAGTAATTTTAATTTAAAATGCAATTCAAGCGTTTATTAATGCTGAAAAAATGTTTAATCTACTATTGGTAATTGTAACTTTCAGATTAAACAAACTATATGGACAAACAACAATCGTAAAAAATATTTTAATAAAAAAATTATTAATTTGCTTATTTTCGTCCAATTAATTGCATAAATGAATTTGCATATTACGTACTGCTGTGTTATTTCCTAATAGAATTAAATAAATTTAATAATAATTAAATAAAATAATTAATAATTTGCTGACGATGTAGAAAATCTGCGAATTCAATTTTCTATCATTCTTGAAACCAGAAATACAAATAAGTTAATTTGGCTGCATAATTTAACGGCACGATCGCTTAGTTTATCTTTGAAAATTGTAATTACTTTCATGACTAGTGAGAGAGCTCCTAACCTAGAACAGTTTTTGTTCATAATTTTATCTATAAAAGGTCGAACGCAGCTTAAAAATCTTTAGCCTGATTGTGGCTCACCTCTTGAACGAACCAAAACCGGAAAAACCCTGTGCTGGTAGTGAGCATTGTTGATGTTCGAGAAATAGTTTTAAGTGATAAATTATTGTGTTGTGTGGTGCTTAAGTTTAAGAATAAAGACAACAATAATTAGGTGAGTCGATTTTAAATCATTTTGGACATTTATTTACACAAATCATAACCAATTGTAAATTTGTCAAACTCTTGGTAAATATTTATACAGTTAAAGGTTAAGTTTGGCTGTTCATGACTGTATAAGAATACAAAGCAGATTGTTACTTGTATTAGTTTATGATAAATAATCTAAACATATCTGTGTCCTGTATGATTGTGTACGTCCAGGCGATCCGTTGACATTTACCGACCGGGTTATTGAAGGTCACGGTCGCTTGTGGTATTTCGACATTTTCCTGAAATAAACGTTGGATAAATCAATTTATACATTGTTAATTTATAGCAATAATTATATTTCAATACTTACTTTTAGTTTTATTGATGCACAAAATTGATATTTTGTAAATCAATAGCATCGATTTTTATTCACGGTCATTTGCGTAGACAAACTAGTCGCACACGATTGTTTCCGTTGCCAACTCAAATCATAGAAAATTAAAACTAAAATTTATTTTGTTTTATATTATTATAATAAAGAAATCATTTTTGGATTGTAAATATTTGTACATTTGAATTGTATTAAAATTTTGTAAATATATTTATAGTTAAATAAGGTTAAGTTGTTTTTAAAAATTTATTGCTTTATTTTACATCCTTATGTAAGAAACCTTATTTTAATGCAATTATAAATAAAATTATATGTGCTTGATAACAATTTAATTATCAACTTCAATTAATTTTTCAAAACAAATATCATAGCAGTACGTATTATGTATTTGTAAATGTATAAATAAAAAAAATGTGTATCGATCGGAAAGTAATTTGCAATCCTCGTTTGTTTGTCCCCAGTGAAATAAAATTTTATAATCGGTTTCGTTCGCTATAAATTTTAGCACGTATTTACACCTGTCAATTCTAAAACTCATTTCAAATACAGTCCCAATAATTAACCTGTAGCACCAGTCGAGTAGCCAATATCAAATCTATCGCATGCCTTTGGTAAGAGCTACTCAAAAGTAGAAATTAAAGTAAAAAAACGACATCTGTCAACTGCAGATTATCATATCTCTAGTAATAATACCATTTGCATTTAAATTGCGTTTTCACGTAGTAATTGAAATAAAATTTGAATGTGCTAACTTTTTAAATTGAGTGTACTTATTCGACTTTGACAAATATTTGAACTGGCGTCGATATTTCATCTATTCATCTATGCTATGAGTTCATATTTTTATGAAAATTTATTCAGTATATATATTTCATAGTTTAACTTGTAAAATTAAATTGCTAAATGCTGATATTAAAATCTTAAAGCAATGCAAACGGAATAAAGTTTTCCCAAAATTCATAAAAGTAAACGTAACGTCAAACTGCAAGAAATTAAATATCAGTATAGCAAACGGAGTATATTAGAATTATATAAATTACATTTAAAGGTAACTAAAAATTTAAGCAACCTTGAATTTGAAGACTGGTGTAACTTTCATAGAATGGTCGTTGAAATCACGGATCATAAATTTAAAAACAAGGTTTGTAAATTGAACAATAAAATTCAAAACCTTTGTCCAGCCCTCCAGGCAAAGAAAAATAACACTCATTCTATGAAAGAAATACTGGTTGTCAATCAGTCATTCCAGGTTTTTAGTAACGAAGGGTTAAATTTATTAAACAAAGGTTTAAAATATTATTTGCCGAGCAGTAAAATATCAATGGAAGAGATAATTGCGGGCATTGAAACCTCTATCAGGTTTTGATGACTCTTCGAAATCCGTTGTTAGAGGAGCTTGCAAGATTCAAATCAGGGAGAACTTTCTGCGTCACGAACAATCAGTAGTCGGCAAAGAGTGGAGTACTATTAAAAATCTGAGAAGAAAATACTGTTTCTATTTGAAATCCGATAAAGGGAATAAATTAGTAATTATGGACAAAACTGATAGAATGAATCAGTTAATAGCAGAAGGACCTTATGTCGAACTAACGAAATCCTATAACTAGAACGATTAAAGAAACTAAAAACGCGTTAAAAAATTGTCCAGCATTAATAACTTCTTCCCTTAAATTTAAATTAAATGTTGCTAATCCAATAGTACCTAGAATGTAGTGTCTGCCGAAAATTCACAAACCGGGTAGATCGATGAGACCCATTGTTTCAGGTATTATTAACTCACCAACTTATTCGATTTCGAAATGTTTCGTAACAGATTCAAAAATCAAGTTTTTCAGTAGAAAATTCGTTAAAATTTATTTAGGCAATCAAAGAGTGCAGGCTAGAAGAAGGGAAATTTTGGTTTCATTTGAAGTAAGTTCATTATTCCCTTCAGTACCAATTCCAGACACTTTTCAGATAATTTGTAAATAACATTGAGCCGGCAGAAATAGATGAATACTTGCGATTGGCAACCTTATGCATGCCCCAAAATTGCTTTCAAATCGAAAGTTTTACGAACAGCAATAGGTTACTTCTTGTCTCCATTTACTATCAATTTGTTCATGAACCAATTTGAAACAGAATTCAAAAGAAATTCTTAATATTTCCCCAGACTTTGGATTAGGTACGTAGATGATATCTTCGCCATTTTTGATACCAGTAAATATGATTTGGAAGATTTTTTAAATCAGTTAAATTCTAAGTATCCAACCATTAAATTTACATTTGAAAAGGAGATACTTTGGTAATCAGAAAGAATAACAACATAGAAATAGATATTTTCCGAAAAGAAACCAATGTCAATAAATTTCAGCGGATTTAAATCAAAGTTTTCAGCAAAAGATCATCATTTAATTTTTTCATCCACACATGGTTTAAGTTTTCCACTTACAAAATGTAGATACGAAAAACTACTGAATTTAATTAAAAATATTGTGAAGTACAAGTCGATTCAGAAATTGTAACCTGGCTTATTAGGAAACATAAACAGAAGAAATCAATTCAAAAATCTACTTACACATTTTGGAACCAGGACACGGTTTATCACATCATACTCTTAATTTAATAAAAAATGTATAAAAATCTAAAGAATTAGATAGTTCTAATCCTTAGGAAACATAATTATTTAAATTAATACTGGAAGGACTGCATTGCATACCAATGTCGTGTAAATTAGCAAAACGAAATAGGATGCCTCTTCTAATTTTTTTTTTTTTTGAGAACTCCTATTGTCTGGTCATTGAGGAGAGAATTTCAATTCTACAACATGACTTTGGATTTCTAAACAAGCATTCAACTCTAGATCAATAGTATAATAGGCATTCATCTCTGAAAGAAAATGAATTATGTCGTGTAATAACATTATCCAGATATAGATAATGTTTGGCATCATGATGTACTGAAAATAACAGAGAAGAGATTTAACTAAAAACGCAGTAAACTTTTGAAAATATATATTGCAAGTAGGAATTTCGACTCGAGCGCATGAAAAATAAGAAGGTCAATTTCACAAACAGCAGAATATACGAAACGGAATATCAGGCATGTAACAAATTATACATCGGCCGAAAAGCGAGGACATTTCAACAAACACAAATAACATATACATGCATGCAAAAATAGAAATATAAACTCTCGCTCACGTGCATGTTTGCCCGCGGCGGGTTAGTCGCGGCCAAAACTTAAACACTGCTCATTCAACACCGACCAGCGCGTGTCGTTCCGGTCAGAGAAAAAACGTTGACAACCCAGCACATTGTTTTATATCATTTTAGATACACAAGAGCGTTGACGTAGCGTGGACGTTTACGAACCAATCAATAATATCGAAGTTTTGTTTTGAACACAACGTGAATGAAGTGTTTGATGCAGAAAATTTTATTACTGAAATATAAAAGCGTCCTCCGCTATGTAGCATTAAAGATAAAGATAATGCAAATAGGGATATTAAGCAATAGAGCAGCAACAATATCTACAGTGTCCATTTTATTTTTGAGTAAGATTATATTTCAAAGAAGCGCGTTCCTCGGCCGCTTCAGTCTATTTTAATAAAGCGGACGCACGACAGACACGCCGCGCGTAAAACACGCTCGTGTAGTCCTAGCCTAAATATGTCAAACACATCGCAAAAGAAAGACCTAGTGCAGATCAACGGTATAATGGAATTCATTGCAATACAAAACAAGAACAATAAATTAACAATAGAATAATTCATTAATCAATAATAAATATATAAAAATAAAACCATGCAATAAACGAAAAGTGAAACAGGAAGACTATCAGATTTTGACACTGAAAATATATACCGAAGCGAGCAGTTAAAAGCGAGTAGCTAAAACATCTATACATAAAAATTACAGTAAATTCACGAATATGTTACGCATAACATTAATATAATTTATTTATTTGAAAATGGACCAAAACCAGTAATAAACGACAATCCTCGCACCAATATTAATATTGAACAATAATTCCTTTCTTAAATTAAATGTTACATAAATAGTTTGGCAAGTTAAAAGCAATTCCAGCGAAAATGTAACATGAAAAGTCTATGATATAAAATAAATTAATGTTCTTAAACTGAAGGGAAAAGCGAATAAATTAAGAAATGTTAGAAGGAGGAAAGATACAACGAAGTATTAGGAGGTAATAGAAGAAATAGAAGAAAACTAGCCGTATGTACAATTTACAATAAGTAAAATTTTATAGAATTTGGAAAGAAATAGGGCACAGAGATAAGTCGAAAAGTATGATATATGAGGCAGAAATACTGTGTTCAAGAACGAAAAATATATGGAAAGGGGGCATGGGGGTTAAATATGGCATGTGTGACATGGTGCTAAATAAAACAGGAAAAGAATTTGAGGATAAAAGCAGGAATATACCTTCAGGTATGAGATGATATTAAGAAAAGAAGGTGGCGAGTAAAGGTGTGAATAAGGTGAATTAATCCAAGTAGGGAAGAATAGGATAAAAAATATATATAAGAGCGGATTGGTCGTTGGAGAAGTTCATAGTTTAAGACATGATAATAACTTGCAGTAAGGTGGTGATTGAACAATCGCAATATTAAGATGCGGAGGAAATAAATATTAGATGAAAAATGACTATCGAAAATGGATATTGTATGGAAAGGCTGGGATGAGTAGATCCATTGTATGACGGAACCTAAACTTAGGAACATATGAATCTGTAGAAGAGAGAAAGCAGAGAAAATATATTAATACTGCTGGGTTAAAAATTGTAAAAAATGAGCGGCACATTGAATAAGTGTATAATGCGATGAAATTGTTATTTAATGGAATTCCAATTCCATTTTTTTTACAAAATTGCGCGTAACACAGGAAAATTAAATTTACTAATAAACGTTAATTTTGCCTTCACGTTCTACAATTAATTCTACATTAATTACACTATTTCTGAATTCTCCTTCTCTTCTTTGAAATACTTTCAGTCCCCCTTCTCCCGCCGTCATTCATTCCACTGCACTCTTTCCTTTCTACTTCCATTCTTTCTCCTAGAGAAAAAACAAATTTGGTATCGTTTTTCATTGTCAGACTTAATTCATTAATAAAAGATTTGTCTGTCTAAGATATATAAAATATTTAATTTAGAAATCAATGGAAAATCAAATTACGTTTATTTTTAATTTTTAATTCTAAATTCTAAATTATCTTGGTGCCTACATATAAATATATAAAAATAATCTTAAAATTTATTTATTTACAGTTACTTACTATGATTTATTGTTTTCATAAACATGTCGGAAAATCGTGATGGGAGCAGAGAATTTTCATCACGAAGTGAATCAGCTAATTGGCTAATAAGTTTCATGAAGCAGGAATATATTACGGCACCACCGAGATGAATATATTAG
>JAFFZR010021583.1:0-18600 GCA_018397195.1 Lethrus apterus | reverse complement strand
TTTTTATTAATGACGATTTTGGAACGATTCGTTGGCATAATGGTAACAATGCTTCAAGTTAAACGGCCAATACCAAATATCCTCGTTATATTATACAGGCTGTTTTAAAATTGAAAATATCTTATATCTTATTTTGTTTAATACAGGTTTTAGGATACTTAATTACCTGTAACTCAAAAAGAATTAATTTTAGCTATAGGGAATGTTATACGCGATCGAAAAAGAACTTAAAACTTGATCAAATGGCATAAAAATATACAGAGTGTTCCATTTGAAAAAAACGAGTTCTAGCCTTTTAAAGATGCTGCAATTCATTATCAATTTTGAAACACCCTGTATAATATAACGAGGATATTTGGTATTGACTGTTTAACTTGAAGCATTGTTACCATTATGCCAACGAATAGTTACAAAATCGTAGTTAATAAAAATATTATTAATTTTTAAAGAGAACTACCTAAATTAATTTTTTTTAACTAAAATTTTAGTATGGAGTCTGTAGTACAAACTTTCCCTATTTTGTTCCGGGGAATCTGAAAATGCGACGATATACAGGGTGTTCCATTTAAAATATAGGCAAAACTAAACACCCTGTATATTTCAGAATAATTTTATGGTGTAGAGTACTTGACTCCAAACAACTTTTACTTGAAAGATTTTCTAATAAAGTGAATAGGTAAGACGTAATAGACCGACCCCAGATAGTTGGCACACCCGGTATAAATCACAACAGAAAATTTATGTAAAAAAACGACTACACCTGTATTATAAAATCACATAAAGTCCATACGTTTTAATTATCTTTTGCATTCTTAATAACACGTTATTTTACAATAAAATTTATTATTATGTAATTATCAGGTTCAAAAATTTTGAAATGATTTTATAATTCAAGACAAATTCTTAATTACAACACGAGAGAAAGACATCAAAATAAATTAAAAAAGTACTTAATTAACACTTGCAAATGTTATGGTTAAAACCTGAATTTAAACTCGCCACGCCCACATCAGATTTTTGAAATTTAAAACGATGTAATTACAAACACTGTCATGAACATAAATTTGTAAATAATTGTTTTTTAATCTGTCACAAATATTTGAAATGCAATAATTTGTTGGATTTCTTTCTTGGAATTTAAAAACAATAATTAAAATATATAAAATGTTTTCAAATTAAAAATTTCTTCTTTATAAATTTGTATATAAAAGTCAAGTAATAAACGATTCAAGGTGCAACTAATCTTTGTACTAGAAATTGTTGTCTAAAAGATAAAATGCGGATGAATGTATGTTAATATAATTAGCCGTTATGAATCTTTATTAGAATCTTTATTACTTACTATTTACATACCTAATCTCTTGGATATTGTTAAATGATTAAAGGCCCAGGAATCATGTATATGCAATGGACATATGATAATGAAGACGCATATATAGATCAAGATGTAAACTAAGTAACTTGTAAGAATTTTTTTTATAATAATTCATTTATAATGTAAACCCCCGTTGAAAACATATAAAAAATCAAATAATAAATTCGAAAAAAATGTGTTAATTAAGACACATTAAATGAGATACGGAGAGATAGGTCAGGTGTAATTTCGTGTTTCCAACGTGACAAATCGAAGATTGGTGCGGTGCAACTGTGATAATAACACCACCGAGAGGGTAAGGTGCGTCCCGTTTCGTTACAGACCCACTCATTTACAGTTACCGCCGCCGTGTGCGTTCATTTGTTCGCTAAATGAATTATCAAGTCGTGATGGGTTCAAATTATGTGGATACGAAAAGGGCTAATGATGTACTCCCGGTGCGTTCGCCATTATGATAATAAGTATTGCGTGTCATTATAATTTTTTTTATATCATACCAGCATGTGTCAATTATTAGTGTTTTACGTTTATGTACCGGATATTTTTTTCTCACCTTTATAGCTAATAACGTTAGAAGTAATTGGAGATGTTGATGGATAATTAGTTTTTATTTAAGGTGATTCAACGAACTTTCCTATTTTTTGCAAAATTATGAAAATCTAACGACCAAGGGAAATTATTGTAATTATATTTACACCTTTTGCTATGTAAGTGTAAATGCACAAAAAAACAAATTTGTTACACAGAAGACAATTTGAAATTTTAAATGAGCAGTTGTGCTTTTAGAACCCTTAGAAATGTAAAATAACGAACTTTACCTATCAAGACATATAATGTTCAGACACAAATACTTTCTCATCCAAAATAACAAATATACAGAATACCTCGTTTGAACACATTACAGAATTTTAAAAAAAAATTATAAAAATAGAATTTTTCCAAAAACTGATAGACGATTCGCGAAAAAAATTATTAAGATGTTATCAATGCAACAGGCGCTGATTTTTTTCTGAACAAGTTAGAGAGAAAATAAAAATTTTAAATATTTATATATTTAGTTTATTGTACAATTGTTGAGACTGGCTGATAAAACTGTTATCAGCTAATACATATAAGAGCAATAACAAAAGGCATTAAATCTCAGTATAACTTTTTTAAAGAATGCTTACGTTTTCCACAAAGAACATCATTTAAAAAAAAAAGTAATATACAGGTTGTTCAAAGTTATCCACTCACTATTGCTATCTTCGATATTTTTGGAGCTACAGAGTCGGTTAAACTAGCAAAGATGCAGTGATTTTTCCGCTGATTGCAATGGTACACACAAAAACAAAACAATTGCGCATCACATTTCAGAGTCAACCCAGATAATTAGATTTTTTAAATGGAACATCCTGTATATTTATGAATGATTATTATTTTTATTTATTTTATTATTAAGCCATTGCAATCTGCAGAAAAACTATACATTTTTAATGTATTGATCAACACCGTAGCTTCATTACTAACGAAGTTATCCCATGTTTTTCATTTTTGGGATATAGTAGTATTATAAGAAGATTTTGTGCAAAAATTCATTTTCTACCGACTCCTACATAAATATACAGGGTGTATTATATTTCTTTGCTTTGTTACTTACATTTGATCAATGTTGAATAAATTCACAAAATACAAATATTTCCGAAAATCAAATCCAACCCAATTCAATTTTGTTTTAAAGATCAGAAAAACAAATTTCTACCATTCCAAATTTAAATCATTTTGGGTTGAGTTCGAATCCAACCCAATTAATTAACTTAATTTTTCTCAATAATAATTTTTTAAATATTTTTTGCCGTTTTGAAGTCCAGTAAAAAATTCCAATTGTAAGCTCTACATTTTAGAGAATACTTTAAGTTCTAATCCATCAATTTTTTTGAAAAATCGACAAATAAAAGTTAACTTCCAATTTGATCAATCATTCATTTGAATTTGAATTTTTTTCTCACATCTACGAAAAATTAAGTTGGGTTGGATTAAAACTCAACTGAAAAAAAATGAAGCAAATTTTTTGAAAACCGAAAGGAAATATTTTTTTTCAGTTGAGTTCCAATCCAACTCCATTTAATTTTTCTAAATACGAGAAAAAAAATCAAATTCAAATAATTCAGTAATAACAATATTTAAGACCAAATATGCAAATGCAATTGTTTAAAAAAATGAAAAAAATAATGACAATAAAAAATAATTGTAAGTTTTTTCCATCTTTTCAAATTCCAATGGAGTTTTCAACAAGCTGCTTTTATCAACAAGAATTTCCATTTTTGTTTCACTTTTTCCCTTTTCCCTCGAGATCTAAAACCAATCAGCCACGTTTAGCCAGAACAAGCGGCATAAACTTTGGAAAGTAAAAGCAAAAACGGCACCAAACCGGAAATCATGATAAATATTCTAGAGTTCTTAACAAATAGACTGTAGAATAGGAAATTCCATAATAGACAGGTTACCAAATCCCCCCTGGAATTTTTTGGTCAAGATAATCAAGGAATTTATAATGTAATTTTTTAGTCTTTAACTTAAAAACGCTTGTATAAGTAATTTATCAAAGAATTTCTTTCACCAAGAATTTCTTCCATAAAACAAATGTGTAAATTAGGATTAAAATTTTTTTTTAAATTTGTATATTTTTTGTAGATATGTAGATATTTAATTGTACAGTTTGTACAATTGTTTCATAATTTTTTCAACATTTTTCAATCGTTAGTTAAGCTGTCTTTTTTTATAATTTCCATTTTTAAATATCCATTATTTACCACAAAATTACATATTGCTTTGCATGCCTTCCCTACACCATTTCTTCCTTATATTTTTGCTTTGATTCTTTTAATTTTCCTATTTCAATCTCCTAAATTCGAATTTTTATCAAGAAATGCATTAAAATGTAAAAAATATACCCCTTAATATTTCTTTAACTGACTTTTAATATCTCATAAATCACGAATTGAAAATTATACGAAACCATAACACAAATAAAATTGTAATATTTTCATATAAAAGGAAAACAGAAACGACATGTGATTCGGCTAATTTCCTTTTTTAACGATCGTCACGATGCAGGTTACGTGATTTGAGCTGACTTAATAACACGGACAAATTTACCGAGCGATTTTAACACGCAAACGTTTCCATTTTCCACAGCAAACGCCGCGTTTGTTTCGAGATAATTGAATTATTTTATTCGTTATTTGTGTAGATGTCAAGTTTTGGATTTTTGGTGAGATTTCATTCGTAGATCGTCAAGATAGGCAGGCAATTCTTGACATGCGATTTAACGATCATTGTGAAGATAATTAAACATACTTGGGTTTTCAGATTCAGATAAATTATTTGTGTGTTTAAACTACTATTTTAGAATTCTTGAATCAATGGGATAAAGGTTTGTTGATAATTATGTGACAGTAAATTGTGATATGAATTCATGCCGCGAATTGTTTTAAAAATTATGTGTTTTGATTGGCATATTGAAAAAGAAGAAATTTTATTTAGCTTTACGTTTATCGATAAGAGGCAAAAATTAAGGAAATTTAGCCACTTGACTGATTATCCCCATCAGTATTTATTATTTGAAGTTTAAATTGATTATTTTTAAAAAATAATGAATAAATATAATATTCGTTCTTTCCTCAATATTTTTTTAACTTTCCCCCGTTCGGACTTGTTCTTCGTCTTTTAAAATATGTCCCACTCTCTCCCTGTTTCTCCCATCATTTTCCTCCAGGCTGGTCCAATCCAGAAAGATCAAAATAAAGAATACAAAAAATACAAAATAATTTGATTTACAGTCGTGTCAACGCTTTATTTTTTGTTAGTGCTTTTTTGCAATAACATTATTTTGAATGACGAATTTTACTCGGAAAAATGAGGTTAGAATAAAAATTCATTCAGTTTCAAGATCTGTATGAATATTTAAGAAAATTTGTCTAATAATTATCGTTCTTTTCCTGGGAAATTTATGTTTTCAAATTATGTTAAGCGTTCACATTCACACACAATAAAATGGGGTCGATTTATTCTAATTTTATAACAGAAGTCCACATTAAAGAATGTTAACAATGTAACAATGTAACGATCTAATGTAAAAACAACAATTACATCACTAAACGATATTATCGTTAACAACGATTAAACGCAACAAAAAATAAATAGGAAATTATTACAAATACACAACTTATTAAGTCGTAATTTCTTATACCTCGCTACAATTACGATTAAAATCGACATGGTGGTACATTAATTGAAGAGTTTTTACAAAGCGTGAACAATAATTTTCTCGATGTATTTTACGAGAAAGCTCAATTTAGCTGTCATACGAAGTTATTAAGATATTTCTGTCAGGTGCTGGCGTTCTCTGACTGGTCTTTCATGATGCTGTTTCACATCTACTGTTTCACATGCGGAGAGAAGCTTCTTCGAACGATTTACCAGCAATTTAATGTACTAATTATATTCAGGAATTAATTTATTTTACATTTACGCTTCGTTGTTGCTACAACCCTATTCGAAATTTAAATGAACGGAGAAATTTGAATCGACTTAAAATAGTTTTATTATTTTTGTTCGGCGTTTATTACGACAAAATCGAATCATGAAGAAAAACGAATTTACACCGTAAATGGAAATGGAAAAAAAAATATAAATTATAAAATTAATTATTTATGTATCATTTATGAATTGCGATTCAAGATAAAAATCTAATACATTTTTGGTCAAAATCCATAAAGCCAATCTTCATAAGTCTAGAAGGCAGATGTAATTAATTGGTCCAAAAGAGATACACACCGAAAAGACCCTCACTCTCATTCTCTCTCTGTTATTAATTGGTTTTCGGAGGGAGAAGGGTGACGGAATTAGGAAGGGGTAGCATTAAATTATAAAACATCATATTTAAATTATTGAGGGAACATGATGCAAATAATGTACCTACCTGTTTTATGGTAGCTGAAATTAATTGAAGTGACGGTTATTAATGTCGTTTTTTGCGTATCTTAACAAATGGGCAAGGTTGTGTTTTATATATTATTGCTATTTGTTTTAATATTGCTGATATATTAATATAAATGATTCACATGTACCTAAGCGACGGGTGAAATATTTCAACTATTAATAAGAGCTCGGTTCAATTATGGAGTTTTTGGTTATTTTGTTCATAAAAACGCATGCGTGGTTTAATCTTTTTTTTTGTATAATTTTTATCGAATAAAATTTATTCATTTAATGACTCCGCCAAGAAGAAATTTTATTACATATAAAAGAACCTATTTTTCAAATTAACCGAATATGTCACCAATTATTTAATTTATTTCTGCTTGAGTATGGCGGAGGGGTTGGAATAAAATAAAATAATATTAATAAATCAACCCAACCCAATTAAAATGAACCCAGCTAAGATTAAATTTACCAAAATCATCAAAAATTAAGCCTGTATGCAATAAAAACATAATTTATAATTATAAATGTGGTATTATTTTAACTGCAACGGACAATATAAATGTGATAATTTTCAATTTTCGATAATTCTTCCTATTTCTCAAAAAATACCTTCCAAAAAAAGTCAGTATTGGAAGCAAAATAGTGGATTTAAAAATTTAAAAATTTTACGTTTTGTTCAAAAATAAAGGTTTTTCTTAGTAGCAGTTTACATTAAAGATATATTAAATTATATTAAATATTGGTGGTCGGTTCTGCTGTTAAGGTGCCTGTTTGTTTTCTTTACTCCTTGGTGCTCACATCTTGCTCCTTGGCTACTGATGGACTTGGTACTGATGAAGACCAACGAGTGTGAAACACTTGTCTACGGTTTGCTCTTTCAGTGCGGGTCTGACCAATATTATTATTACTTAGTTGCCTTTAAATATTAAAATATAGTGAAATGACAATGGAACATTATATTTATCACAAAATGCCAATTAGAAAAATATTTCTTCAAATGATGACTTGAATAAGAATTTGCCAAAATTTATAGTCCAATCCATCTGACACTAAATAATAAATGTTAAAATGCCAAGCATGAAAAAATCTGCAATCAAAGTCAGTGATTTAAACCAACGACCAGTGGATTCTTACCTTCAACTTTGGAATAATTAAATATTAATAAAACAATAATTTTATTACAATACTCTAGTGGAAAAATTACATTTATTATCTTCAATGAGGAAACCACCTAAGGAAACTGGTAGGGCTTGGATAGGACACTGTCGACTGAATAAGCACCTATGACCTTGGGTGTCGTAAACGACCTCATCTACCGCGGTTGCCTTGAACAAGATGAAACTCCGAAACATGTGTTATATCACTGCCCGACGCTCGCATCGATAAGAAGATCCGCACTGGGGGACTTCTGGTCGAGTATGTTAAGCGACACCTCACCCGGTAAAGTTCTCAAGCTGATCGACACCTGGCTTGAGGAATAATGGGGAGCAGGGGACAGTCTGACGGGATGGAAAATGGCCCATTTTAAAGGCCTAAGTACCAGTGTGGCCTTTGGACCACTCATAGAAATATTGAAATCCAATCCAGAAGTGACTTGGCAATTTAACCAGTCTTCACACGTTTTTTCCTGGTATTGTTCTTCCACACATTCCCATGTACAGCGATGGAATTTCAAAAATTACATTTTCCTCTGATAACTTCGTTCTCAACAAATTCTTTTCCCAGTTAATTAAACTAGAATTTTCAAATTTCAAGTAAGACTTCTTTGTATATGTATTACCATAATCCTTAAGCATCCTTAAAATGAAATGATCCACAAATGGCATAAATATAAATAAAACAAATAAAAATTCCAAATCGAAAAGACATTTACGTTTCGACGAAAATTATTTTAGAATCTCTTAGAAAAAATCCAAGACAAACTGGAACACAATAATTTATAAATTTGTGAAACGAGAAGATGAAAGAAGTACTTTTCTAAAAGGTTTTACTTTTCCCCAAGGGTCACGTTGGTGATCTTCCAAAAATATGGATCAAACGTGTCTTAGTTTTGAATTCCGTTAGTTGAAACAGATTACCAATTTTCTGAAAAAAGAAAATAAAAATTTTAGGTTTCCACAATGAAAAAAAAAGCAAAAAAATCAAAAATTTCCTTAATGAAAAACCATGATTAAAATAAATTTGTTGGTGAAATAGAAAAAAACTTTTTAAGACATATTATAAGAAAGATTGGAATATTCTATAAAATAAAAAAGACAAAAAGGTGATTCATAGAATGGAAATCAGGTGACAACAAATTAAGGAAATTTCAGCAATGGTAGATTTAGAAAAAAATATAGAAACAGAGAGAAAATTTTATAAATTATCGAGGCTCGAGAAACCTTGTTTAAAATTTCAATATTTATTTGGTGTTTTTTCAAAATGAATAGGCATTTAAATCGCTGCTGAAATTAGCATCAACTGAAAAATTTAAACGACAGCCTCGTCCGCGCAAAAAAATAAGGCTAATTTATCGCCGTAAAACAATTACCGCCGTAAAACAATTACCGCGAAAAAATCTCATTAATTCCTCCCTGACATAATCATTAATTCGAAAAATCTAATAACATCGAGCTGTAAAATCGTCTTCTTTATGAATACGTACCCAAACGCTTTGACTTTTATTGAATGATTATTTTTAACGTAGCGTGCCTGACACCTAGTTACGTTCGAGAAATTAAAAAAAAAATCGAAAAAATACACGTCCGTGGATTAAATTATGGCTAATTTTCATCCTTACGACTTTATATATCGCTACCGACCCGGCCGGACGATATTTTTACAAAGCGGCAACGTCATTTTTCAGAGGACTTTAATTAGCGAAGGTTACGGTAAATTGTCCGCTCTGTGTTTTCAACACGTTAACTACTATTATTATACTAGCATGATTATAGCTAATTAAAAAAAAAAAAAACAAAAAACAAAAAGAATGTAATATGCGAGTCAGGCGATGTTATGGAACTGCGATGATCAGATTTGTGCGTGCTTGATTTTGTCTTTGAAAATAGTTTTCTAAATATAGGTTTCTGATGGACGTGAAAATCTCAGTTCGTTATTTCAGTTACCAAGATTTGACCAAATTTGAGTTTAATTTAGTAAATATATATACAGTAAGGACAAAAAGTAAGGAATATTTAAAATAAAAACGAAAACGCTGAAACAGGTCGATTTTTGATTTCAAAAATACACATTAATATGTGCGATTCATCTTCCGACTTTCATTTGTTTTGTAGTTATGACGTCATCACAAAAAAAAATAAATGACAACATAGATTTTTTTGTGGAATCCGATAGTGATTTTTCTACCCTTTATGACCGTGCAAAAAATCATAAGGTAGCATAAAAAAAATTCCGAGAAAAATCGAGCTCAAAATTTAATGTTGGGTGAGATTAAAGTATGAAATATTTTTAAAAAAAGCGAACTCAACCGGTTCTTTAAAAAACGCTGAAACAGGTCGATTTTATTTTTTAAAAATACACATTATACGTGCGATTCACCTGCCGACTTTCATTTGTTTTGTAGTTATGACGTCATCACAAAAAATTTCAATGACAACACACATTTTTTTAGTGGATCCGATAGTGATTTTTCTACCCTTTACGACCGTGCAAAAAAATCATAAGGTTGCATAAAAAATTCTGAGAAAAATCGAGCTGAACATTATTATTACTATTATTATCATGGTATCTTGATTATTCAATACGCTACAAAGGTTTTATGATAAAAACGGAAGGCACTTCAACAAGAAAGTTACGTACCGTTCATGGTCTGAATTATTTGTTATCTAGGATAAGATCAACGTTAAATTTTCAGATGGATTTTTCTCAGCATTTTTTTTTATGCAACCTTATGATTTTTTTGCACGGTCATAAAGGGTAGAAAAATCACTATCGGATTCCACAAAAAAAATCTATGTTGTCATTTAATTTTTTTTGTGATGACGTCATAACTACAAAACAAATGAAAGTCGGAAGATGAATCGCACATATTAATGTGTATTTTTGAAATCAAAAATCGACCTGTTTCAGCGTTTTTTTAAAAAACGGTTGAGTTCGTTTTTATTTTAAATATTCCTTACTTTTTGTCCTCACTGTATACAGACTTTGACTTAATAAATATATATGGAAAAAATTTAAAACATAGATATCTATGGAGTTGTTGTTGTGCTTTCATTTTTAATGGCTTCGGGCAGTAACCATATCAGCCAGTCACTCAATTTTTTTAATTAGCTATTTAACTTTTAGTGTAATGCGTGTGTTTTTTTTTTTAATTTTTTGTCAGAGTAAGAGCTTGTTACTCTAGAAGTTCGCCTATTCCTCTAGAGCATCAATGTAGTATGTAGTAATATAATAATAATAATAATAACAGTTATACATATTTGCAAACAAACTACTTGGAATAATTTTCTAATATTGATAATAGAAAATAAACTTTTTTTTTCATTTATACAAACATCCTTGATTAAAATCGAGTAGAGTAGAAAACTCGTTTGAAATATTTGATGAAGACGTAAACAAGTAAGTTATTCTCTTTTTCCTCCGACCGAATTGAAAAACAACAACAAGAAAATGGAAAATTACAAGTGGAACATGTTGAGCGCATTCACACGCATTCGTTGCATCGTTTCACGCTCATAATAATTTCACGTCGTGGACGGCTCACAACTTCATTCGACGGACAGAATGAAGTGTTACGGAGCTGCGCCGGCCGTAATAAATTTAAATAAGCATTCTGTTAATAATTAGCGCCGCGTTCTCGCGTGGGTTAATTACTATCCGCTGGCCCGATTCAATCTGAACAGTTTAACACGCCGACGGTACTTTTATTAATTTTCTTACGCTCCTGCCTTTCTTGTCTTGTTTTAGTCGATCTTTTTTTTGGACGTCGTTGTTGTTGGTGCCGTGGTTCTATTATAGGTACACGCCTTTTGTGTATAATAATATGATCTTATAAGTTGACGGAGAATAATTGCCTACACGAAAAGTACGTTTGTATAAGATGTAAGTTTGTAATGTTGTATGACTAGACACATACATACAAAATTTTAGTAATTATAAAAACTAAAAAAATTTTTCGCGATAAAGAATTTTGTGGCGAGAAATGAGCTTTCACTCAGGTAATGCTTTAGAGATGGAACCATTAAGATTAAAGCATTTAAAAACATGTTAAAGATATTCTTTTATGGTTAAAAAAATCGAAAAAATAAATTCGATCAAAGACACTTTGAATTTGATTAAAAAACCACAACTCGACTTAGCATATTATCAAAATTATTTGGGAGATCAACGAACCTGATCTAAAAAGCACCAGGTTCGTTAAGTTTGAAAAATGTAACCAACTTAACTATGAACCTTCTCAGTGTCAACAAATTAATTATTAACTTGGCTATTGATTTGGTAAATTATCAAATTATTTGGGAGATGAACGTACCTGATGCATTAATTTAAGTTTAATAAACCTAACCAACCCAACAAGGAGCCTTCTCAGAGTTAACAAATCTTAAATGTAGTTAATTATTAACCTAAATAATTAATAATTTAATTATTTATTGACCTGATTAGGTAATTATTAACTTAATTGATTTACAAACCTAAGAAAACCCATAGATTCAGGGTTTGCTTGTACCCACAAGCCTATAGTCCATTTTAAAGCCTAAAACAACAAAATCGCTGAAAACGTTCTGTTTCAACGTTATAACTTGGCTATCGATTTGGATAAGGATGAATTATAAACTTTAAGCAAACACTAACAATCTTGGATTAAACCTAATGTAACTATTAGCTTCAAGGAAAGACGATTTGAACATGAAAAAATCAGAAAATTTCAAGAAATTTATAAATGTAGCAACATCGCATACACTGCGAGTTACATACATTGAATTAATGTTTAAATTTAACAAAACAATCCAACCTATTACAAACCTCAAACCTACACGTTGTGAAGCCCAAAAATCTCGATTTTGTGAATAGTTTGGCTTGAATCCAATCTTTATTGCAATATTTTCATCCTTCGTTCGATTTTTGTTCCACCGTTTAATTTTCACCGTCACTTGTCGACAAAACTGGATGAAAAAAGCTTTTAAACCAACCTAATTGGTTGGAAATTATAAACTGCGTTACGAAACCAGCCTAATCAAATCCAACAAATCTAAAGAAATAAAACCCAGTTAAATTGAATTTTTTAAATCCAACAACCCTAAAGCTTAAAAAACCTATTTGGATTGAAAACCTAGACAATTTTATTAAATACAAACGCCTAAAATGTACAAAGTTTCGTCGCAGTGTAGCCAACAGATTAAAAATTGTCGTTGCTACCGTTTTGAATAAAAAGAATTATTTATACCTTATTTAATTAACTGTATAACCTAATTTTATAATTAGGTTATAAAAAGGTTTTATAACGTTTAAAAAAAAAAACAAACATAAATCTTGCTGTTCATAAGCTGCATATGCATGAGCTTAAAATGACAGGATTTCATCAAAGGAAACCTTGTTAAACTTTAAGGTTTTCGTCAAATTGTCCATATTTTTTTACAATCAACTCAAATGACAATGATCAATTCAATGATTTAGTTGAAAATCTAATGACCTTGAAACAAAGGATAAGTTTAATAAATTAAACAGTTGAATCGTGCAGTAAGCCTATTCTAAAGCTAACTATCCTAATTATGAGTAATTTTAGGATAATAAACCTAGTCTAAACCTAAGGATCTTGGAGAATTTAAGGTTAAATTTAATAAAAAAAAGTACCCTAACTATATATTTGAACAAAAGCTATCGCTTAAAGTTACTTTTTTTGAAAATAAATGTGTTTCACGCAGAGAAAAATAAAATGGATTTTTTGAAAAATCTTTTATTATTTGTGCATCCTTAATTATTTTGTTATCCTGTTTGCCTAAATTTCCCATATACAAAAATTATCTTCAAGTTCACAATTTATCCACCTCGTCTTAACAGTAAACACACAAAAATAATTTCGTAACACATTAAACGACTTTCAACAATGAAATCGTGGAAAAACTCTTTACCTATTTTAAAAATAATCTAAAGATCACCGTTTACAAGTCACCGTAGTAAATGAAATAAAGATATATGAGTTTTAAAACCGTCAACATGTAGTCACGCCAAACGCATCAGCACATCAAAAGTTTTTACGGTGTCGAACGTATAATTTTAAAATTGATTTTCCTTTCGATTAGCTCCACTAATAGGTGACATTATGGTCACATATATAAAGTTTATGATTTCTAAGAAGGTGAAAGTTTCCCGTGTAAAAATCTCCAAGAGCTTCGTTACAGGCTTTAACACATATACACATGCACATGTATTTTATTACCGTCTCTCAGTACTCTTTTATTTTGCAACGTAAGGGCCGAAGCGATGAAGTGTAATGACTTTATTACGTGTCAGAACGTAAATAAAAACAATTCGCATTTGTTTTATTATCAATAAAATTATAATTACCAACGAACCGATTATTATTACTCGTTTAATGAAGTAATATAAAATGATTTGTTAACGAATCCTTAACGACTACTTAATTCGAGTTTTCCAGCTCCGGTTTAAATCCGCAGGCAACGATACTGGAAAAAATTACTAAATATTTTGATTTATAGAAAATAACACAAAATACATAAATTCTATAACGATAATTTTCTTCTATCCACGATATAATCTTTTCCCGTTCCTATACAATAGCCTTGGATTTATTTGTTAATTCTTATTACTTTTTTATTGGCGACGATCCCTTAGTCCCTAAAGAGCTTACGATTCTAGATGTTGTTCCTTTTAATTAATTCAAAATATTTGCCAAAATTTATTTCAAAATCTTCTCAGTATATGCATTTTTGGTCGAAACTAATTAATAGCAAATGATTAAAATTAAGTAACCCCCAAATATTCGAAACACAAACATAATTAATCTCTTGTGTAATTCGAAACAATCGTGTTTCAATTAATATCGCCTTTGGGAAAGAAAAACCTTAATAGCAACTATTAATCAACGAATCTCCAAATATTAGATAGCATCTTCGCCGATAAAGGAAAATCCGAAACGGAACAGAATTTATGTATTAGTTAAATTAAAAATCTGAAAAACGATCTTATTACAAGGCAACAGATAAGCGGAAACATAATACATAACAAGTTTCCTATATCTAAACATGATGTAGATTTATGCTGATGGTTGCCAGATAGTACGATGTCGGTGTAGGGTGGACCGTGATAACGTAGTTCAGCATATGCCCAGCAGAGGGATGTTAATGCGCTTATCTTCCGGTGGGGCGGCGCTCGCTGCAATTTATCCTCGATCCCTTAGGCTAGCGTGCATCGGATGCGCCAATTTCGGCAATACACTGGGGTCTATCATTGGACAATACACAGGTTTAATTTCATTTTGTAACAATAATTTTATGTCAGCCCGACGGTCACGATAATTAAACTATGCCGTACCGCAACTGGGTAAATAACACTACGTGTATTTAAGTGGAAAAATACGTAAATTAATTACACAATAAATTTAGTTTCTTTAATTTATTAAAAGCATGAATCTGACATATTTTCTAATAATCTCATTGTTGGTGCTCAACAAGTTTATTTGTAAAAATTCCTTTCACCTTCATTCTTCTAATGTAAGTTCTGATAAAATTATAGTTTAGTTTAGAAACTTTAGAAGATATTGAACTTTTGTATTAAATTTTGTCATTGTAGGTTTTTTCTTTTCTCCCCAAAGTGAACGATATGTTAATAACGTTTTTAATATAAAATTATTTTTTAAGCAAATCATTTAAAAGATATTGAATTTTTTACACACAATTTTTTAATTGTTCCAGCAAGTTTTATTTCCTCACTAAAGTGTTCAGAACGAAACGTTGATAACGTTTTTAATACAAAACTGGCAGCCCAACATACGATTAATCCATTAAAATGCCTTAAACAATAGTACGCCTTTTTCCATAGCAGGTCTTTATCCTTAAAACGCCTGAATCCTCGAAACGCCTAAACCGTAAAACTCCTGTATCCATTTAATGATACGTGTCCGTACGTGTCCGGAAATTTTTTTCCATTACTATATATATATGAAATTGTGATGTCAGCGCGTGTCCGGAAAATTTTTGCCATCACTATATACACATGAAAAAATTTATCAAGTAATAATAGTAAATAAAAAACTATAAAAATTTTTCTAAAAAGTTTTCCATATTTTAAAATGTAGGCTTCTTCTGTGACTGTTTTCAAATGAGGTTTTGTATTAAAATCTTAAAACTCACCAAGACAGGAACTACGTTTAGGACTTGGTTCTTTTCCTCAATTCCTCAATAGAAACAAATGCCAACGGATAGCCTAAGTTGTCAATTATTAATCAAGAATTGCTCCCACCGTACTGATTGTCTAAATATATTTTATACAAATTATTTAGTTACATATTTAAGAAAAAACGCACGTGGAAAATGTACGGAATTAAAATCAAAAATTTGTCTACTAGTGTCATTTGGAATTAATTTTATTTAAACAAAAGTAAATTACAAATAAATCCAAATAAAATATAGTAATAATGTTGGGTTGGGTTGGGTAGGGTTGGGTTGCATAGGGTTGGGTTGGGTGGAAAATGTACGGAATTAAAATTAAAAATTTGTCTACTAGTTTCATTTGGAATTAATTTTATTTAAACAAAAGTAAATTACAAATAAATCCAAATAAAATATAATAATAATGTTGGGTTGGGTTGGGTAGGGTTGGGTTGCATAGGGTTGGGTTGGGTGGAAAATGTACGGAATTAAAATTAAAAATTTGTCTACTAGTTTCATTTGGAATTAATTTTATTTAAACAAAAGTAAATTACAAATAAATCCAAATAAAATACAATAATAATGTTGGGTTGGGTTTTCATTGTCAAGAAATATGTCACAAAAATTTTTGAAAATTGGAAATAATATCGACTTAGCAAATAGAAATTAATCCAGTAGGTTTTTAATTGATTCTTATTTTTCATGTAATTCATCATTTGTAATTGATCATAACTATTTTATAGACTCTAACAAAATTCTAAGATTTGAACTTCTTAAATTCTTCTTGAATTTCTCAGCCTCCCCACTTACTTCTTTCGGATTTTCGAAGAGGTATTCTCTTCTTTCTTCGTTATTTTTCCTCCTTTCTAATATAGGCACCATTTTCTCTCATTTTTTTCCTGCAGTTTCTTCCTTCCCACACATTTCCTCCTCAATCTTCATTCCTTTTTCAATCTCCTATCCATTTTTTTAAATACTTTTGTGCATTCCCAAAGTTATATTTACATCAACACTTTTGTCATTCTATATTCCAAAAACTCGTTATCCTGAGCTTCAAAAATCTCCACGTCATCTGATCCTAATCAAATCCTTCTTTGCCCACTTCATTGCTACTTTAATTCATCTTCCTAATTTTGGCACATTTTGCTTTCAAACTTTTCTTAATATAAGCTTTTTTACATGAATTGACTGAAAAACTAATAAATCTTCAATTTACAATTATTATTATTACTTTAAATAATTTTAAAATTGTAGTATATTTATTATGTTAACACGGATGTTCATATAAATATGATGAACCGAAAATCGATTCTTTTAACATTTGCGTAGTAATTTATATGGATATAACGTGTTCGTTGTACATAACTCACAAGTTAGGAGCGTCAACAATGAAATCACATAATCGTCAAGTCCGTTCCTGTTCACGTAATTGATAAAGATGTCCAACGGGCTAACTTGATTTATCTACAAACGTAGGTGTTAATGGTATAATCATATATAAATTACAAGCACGAAAATGTATACTTCACGGATCGAGAAAAAAACATGTACCCTGCCGTAACGGTACGCGTCGTCTTCTCGTGGTCTCACGTCGGTATCTGCATTCCATTAAATACGATCGTATCAACAACTTTAAACGAGACAAAGATTAAGATGCGTATGCACAATAAATTGATATAAATTGCCGGAGAATTACTCTTACGTAGTTGGTTCTGGTCGGGAATTTCGCTAGGAGCGTCCGTAACACGGCGAAATTAAATTAAAACGAAAACAACAAATTGCCTGCGTTATTTATAGATACAATAATTGTATGTGTGGTGGTCGGTCGATGTGGATATTTTTCTTGCGTTTTCGTCATTTTTTTTTTTTTTTCGAGTACGGCCAATATTGATTAATGCGTTTTAATTTGCATGCCGTAAATTATATCGCATAATGCGATACGCGATTATTAATTACAATAATAAAAACGTTCGTTACAAAGAAAACCGGCTTTGTGTGCGGATTTTAAGGCAAATTTGTTTTAATAATTTGTTGCATTTTTGACAAATGCGTTTTTCTAAACGACGCACGGTAAATCAACTTCTCGGAATGAAATCTGAATGATGTCGGTTTATATTTATAAGCCAGCGATATGAAATCTGATATACTGGAGTAACATTTTATTAGTTTTGAATAAAAGAAAATTATGAAAATATTTAATTGATTTACCTAAGTTATACATTATATTATTATTATACAGTGCGGACAAAAAGTAAGGAATATTTAAAATAAAAACGAACCCAACCGGTCTTTTAAAAAACTGTGAAACAGGTCGATTTTTGATTTCAAAAATACACATTAATATGTGCGATTCATCTTCCGACTTTCATTTGTTTTGTAGTTATGACGTCATCACAAAAAAATTTTAATGACGACATACATTTTTTTTAGTGGAATCCGATAGTGATTTGTCTACCCTTTATGACTATGCAAAAAAATCATAAGGTTGCATATAAAAAATTCTGAGAAAAATCGAGCCGAACATTATTATTACTATTATTATCATGGTATCTTGATTATTCAATACGCTACAAAGGTTTTATGATAAAAACGGAAGGCACTTCAACAAGAAAGTTACGTACCGTTCATGGTCTGAATTATTTGTTATCTAAGATAATATCAACGTTAAATTTTCAGATGGATTTTTCTCAGAATTTTTTTTATGCAACCTTGTGATTTTTTTGCACGGTCATAAAGGGTAAAAAAATCACTATGGGATTCCACAAAAAAAATCTATGTTATTTATTTTTTTTGTGATGACGTCATAACTACAAAACAAATGAAAGTCGGAAGATGAATCGCACATATTAATGTGTATTTTTGAAATCAACAATCGACCTGTTTCAGCGTTTTTTAAAAAACCGGTTGAGTTCGTTTTTATTTTAAATATTC
>JAFFZR010021582.1:0-19143 GCA_018397195.1 Lethrus apterus | reverse complement strand
CTCAAGACGATTTTATGAGGGCAGTTAATGACGTAAGAAACAAAAATTGCACTTATCGTCAGGCTTCATAAAAATATAATTCACTTGCATTGTTGTTCTCATTGCATGTTTCAACTGGAAAATCTCGTCTCCGAACAGCTTCCCGATCTAAACCAGCATTTCCAATTCCCTAACAAACTTTGCTAGTAGATCAATTAGACATCGAATAAGGTGTTTCCATTTACCCCATATATTTGCACTGTATAATTTTTCGATAGGGTAATTGTAAACAGTCCTTGAAAGTCAGATAGTAACTCGCATTGGAGAAAATCTTTAAAACAGTTGGAACTATATGGGTATTATTACAGTGGTCAACAATTACTCGTTAAACACAAAATATGAAATTTTAAATTACAGAATACAAAAAACGTTAACGTTTACCCCACTTGACTATACTTTTGAATTATTTGAATTAATCACAATTTAAATTTACGCTTCGCTAAGTACTATAATGCTTCTGCAGTTGACGAACTGTATTATAGTCTGAATAATGTTAAGCCAAGATGGAAATAATTTTAAAGCGAAAAACGGAGAGATACAAATTAAACGAATTTTCAGATTATAATTAAATAAATTGGGACTTGGTACTTGACATCGTGCCATTGTATTTCTTCACTTAAGATTTAAGATGCTGATTTTTAAAGAAAAGAGGCCTGGATACGCACAAATTTGCATAACATTGACAAGACTGGGACTAAATTTACAAGTGAGCATTTTAATATAAATATAAATATAAATACGTAACTAGGTTACTAAATTTAATTTAAATTTTCGAATAAATTTACTAGAAAATTATTCATTTTAATGCACTATTTTGTGCATATGATAATTTACTATTATACAAAGGCATTGTTAAGGTAGTAAAACTATTAAAGTTTATTATTCTACTATCAAGATCATGCGTACCTGGCTATATTTAATAAATTTGAAAAACCGAAACTGATATAATTAATATGCATAAAAGTTATGTGCAACAATGAAGGCATAATTTTTGCACATAATTTAATTTTGCTGCAAAAAACAATTTTTATTTAGAACAATTTAATTATTTCGATTCAAAATAAAATATAAATTTTAAACCATAAATTTCAATTCTGTATACATATAGTGTTTAACTAATAAATTTAAACGGATTTAGAACGTTGCTATTGAAACATTTTCATTTATGTTATGCCCCCCCCCCGCTTTTAAAAACTTACCAAATTGTTTGCATTAACATAGTATGTATCATCATCATCAGTAAACATATTCACAAATTTATAATTTGAACTTATTCTATAATTTTATATAAATTATAGTATTGTTAGCGGTTGGCGTTAGTTGTTAGTGGCTGTTTCCATTATCACAACTAATGCAGATGAAGCACGTACATATTAATTGTAAACATAGATTTCATGACGTTTATGAAATGTAATTTAATAACAATATAATTTAATAACGCATAACATTTACTCTTTAGTATACAAATTAATTATTGAATTATGAATTATTATTGAAAGATAATTACGATATATTCGATGTTTTTGAGAAATTTGTCAATATTAAAACAATTTGATGGTAATTTATCTTTTGCCATTTTGCACATAGGAGACGTTAGAAGACAATTCGTTTCTTACTTTAACGCTTTCTTTTGAATATATAGATGCCCGATTTTTATATACACCCTCATTTTGTCCAATTAATTTTATAACAGATTTAATGTGTAATTTTTACTCCTCTTTTATAGCCCATTTTGTTACCGGTAACAAATTGTTGCTTTAAATCACTTGATATTTGTGAATATTTTCATTAAAACTAAAGATATTTCAGAATACAAATTAAATTCACGATATTTTCTTCAGTTTTAATTTGCATTCGCTGATCCCGGATTACATTAGACCTGTCCGTAAGTTATTTAACAAACTCTATTAAAAAGTAGCTCTAGAAACAGAATTTATTTACAAGAAACTGTGTGTGCGTTCAGTCTTCGTAATTCTGAAAACACTTAAAAAACCATTACGTAAGCGAAGGAAAAATACATTTTGTGTTCTTTTGAAGTTTTGAAACGATAAATATATCACCTCCAGCTCCAGACGTAAAATCTTCCTATGAATGTGATAAACATACATATTAGTCTGTCTAGTAGTGTGGATATTTGTAGCTGCATTCTTCTGATGAGGAACCGAATTCTTTGATTTATTATGTAGTTTAAGCATCGGTACAATAGACAAATAGACAAAGATTAAGTACATTGCAAAACGCATTTCGCGCAATAAATTATAAAACAAAAGAAAATCGCGTTGCGAAGATACAAGCATAACAATTAATTTTTTAAATAGAACACCTGTATATTTTTATATTTTTAAGTTGCTCTGGTTGCCTGCTATAATTAATTATAAGACAATTTTTCTCTAAAACCGCTATTAAGAGTTTTGGAAAAAATAATTTTGCAAATTTTATTATAATTACAGGGTCTCCAGGGATGGGGTTACAAAGGGGGAAAACTTTTTTAATATGCATTTTACAGAAAAAAAGTTATTCTTTATAAAAAAACTCTGCTTTCCTCAAAACGCCGAAAAACATATTTAGATTTGACTACAGACATACAGGTACTTATAAATTCAAGATTATTGCAGCTGATACTTTTATTTTTCAACTAAACAACAATCAGTTTTTGTAATAAACAACTTAATAAGTACTATTGGCTATTTTATAAGTTCATAAGTTTTTATGATAACATAATATCGTCGTCAATTTTCGGAAAAATGGATTGGCAGAAATGGCCCAGTTGAATGGCCTGGTAGGACACCTGATATTACACCGATGGATTTCTTTTTATGGGGAGCATTAAGAGAAAACCTGTTTACTCACGATGCAGAACAAAATTTAGATTAATTAAAATAAGCAATAAGTGATGCGGTGAATGAGATTAATGTGCCTGCTACGATACACAATGTTTACAATGAATTTATTAAAAGAGCTGAAAAATGTATACAAGTTGGAGGCAGCTATATTGAATAGTGGTTGTTAGATCTGTTTTAAGTTAACAATTAATACTTATTTACTTGTCTATTACAAAAACTGATTGTTGAAAAATAAAAGTATCAGCTGCAATAATATTGAATTTATAAGTAAGTGTATGTCTATAGTCAAATCCAAATATGTTTTTCGACGTTTTGAGGAAAGCAGATTTTTTTATAAACATAACTTTTTTTGTAAAACGTATATTAAAAAAGTTTTTCCTCTTTGTAACCCCATCCCTGGACACCTGTATATTAGTAGTAAATAAATAATTTATAATACATTTCATTTATTGTTATTGATGTGAGATGCATAAGACATATTCGTGCAGTCCGAAGGACAAAAAACATCGATAACAATATTTCTTTTGCTTTTTGATTTTTATTATTTTATTACTTTATATTGTAACACCTTAACTAGCGATCCTAGAGAAAAATTGTCTTATAATTAATTATAGCAACTTAAAAAAATAAAAATATACAGGTGGTCAATTTAAAAAATTAATCTTTATGTTTGTATCTTAGCAACGCGATGTTCTTTTGTTTTATAATCTTTTGCGCGAAATGCGCATTGCAAGGTACTTAAAATTTGTCCATTTAACCAAGTTTGTATCTCCTTAAATAAAAAAGTTAGCTGTTGTAGAATATTCCCGTGAATAGACTGTATATACATGCTCAGTTAGAAATTTTCTTTGAATAAGCACTTTTGCAATACGAATATACCATTCTCTTCGGTTCTGTATTCCAGAATATTATTTTTCATTTACATTTTCTTGAAGACTGTACATTGCCAAACACAAAAAGATAATCTATTAAGCACGTACGCATCTTAGAATGTCATCCGTATAGGTATAAACCTAAAAATTTAAAACTGTCTTTAATGTTTATCTGTGTATTGTTTAAAGTTAACTGATTTAAGTTTCCATTACAATCGATAGTTTTGAACATTAAGCACTGTTTTTCTAGCATTTACTTTAAGTTTGTCATTAAAAATCCTGTAAGAAACGGACGGGTTTCACCTAGATTTAATGTTTGACGAGCACGACGCGACTCGAGCCCCTTTTGCGTGGTCCGGCACCTCACTTCGAAGGGTAGTGTGGGGTTTTAACGGTAGCGTTGGCAGAGGCCACGCGAGACCAAAAGTCGCTGATCGAGCTCACCACCCCGTTCTTGTGATTTTCTTCAAAACAACCCCCAAGCCGTCCGTATCGGTATTCCCAAGTTAAAATATTTATAGATTAAGCTGCCACCATTAACTTGGAAAGCCAATAAGTCTGGCCAAACTTCAACCCCTTTCAACTTATCAAACTCGGAACTCAACTATGGTGGTTTTCAGGAAATGAAACATTAAAATTTCTAATACTAAATTTAATGATAATAAAAAAAAACAATACAAATATTTACAACTAAAAATCAAAATTGTTTGGTTACATTTGATAGATGTTGAGCAATTTTACGAGGGTCATTTCCGAATTTGTTATAAGACTTAAGTAGGGAGAAAGAACTCAACACACTAAAGCCAGATATTATGTACCTAAAATTCTCAGTTCGTTCTTTAACGCGTAATGAATAATTTAGCTATCCGTTAAATTACCACCATATATTAAAATTACATTGATTTAGAGGTTCCAAAACTCCCCTGATATTGAAAAAAAAAGTAAAATTAGAACACATTTAAAAATCGTAAAAATTTATAAGCATCAAAAATAGCGGAAGCTTACAATCCATTTAATTATTAACTGCCTGCTTGTATTTTTTAAATATAAGGAATAGTAACGGCCCAAATATACTTCCTTGAAGAACTCCATTTGCGATTTTGAACGATCTGTCTTTCCATCTTGACAACTTTTTATTGAGACATGATTTTAACTGATGATAACCGATGAAGTTTCTTGTATAATATTCTTAAAGCTTTAATGTTGTTTTCCAAAAGCTCATTAATGGATATTGAATATTCGAATGTCATTGTTTTTGTGACATTAAATTAAACAATGAGGAACTATCTTCTTTATGATAAAGGAACATCATATGCAGTTTTTTAAATTTTTCTTGCAGCATACTGCAAAGAAATGGAAAGTGGAAAAATGCACAGATAAGGGCCAAGATTATAGTTGTTTTGATTTGAAGCATATGTAAAATATTTATTCATATCTTTGAATGATAACAACGTTTTGACTGCGCCCCAATACTCAGCGTGGTTTTCAATTTGTTCGGTGGTTTTGTTTTCTTTTCATTATCGTTTACTGGAATATTTTTCAATAATTTACTATAATGTTTCTTCGTTTTCTGGAATCACTTGTATGCCTCCTGAATGTACTTTTTTACAAAATAATACTTATCCGATAATTTTTTGCATTAAACTATTTCTGATGGATGACATTTTCAACATTAATGAGTTCTTAGTATCAGGACTAAAATGTTTCAATAATAATATGTATCTTATCCAACGCGATACAAATAAAAGAGTACACTAGACAGTGGTGGAAACGATATAACAATATAAAAATTACTCCCACAATAGCGGAGACACTGGTATGTAACCGATCCAACCTAGTTTATAAATTTTTATGTGTGTATTTCTAAAAGATTTTCGAGCTACATGAAAGTCTATACATAACATGCGAAAGGGGATAGTCGCTGTCGTTTTTTTTTTTTAACTTATAAATAAATCATGCACTATGTACTCTCTGCGAGATGTCAACGACTGAAACTGATGTCTTGGTAACAGAATTTCATAGTCGATGTTAAAATCCATCAACAGCATCAACCTTAAATGGCCTCAAAAATGACACATCTTCCATGACTTTAGTAAGGCTTCGCCCTTTGATTGTCTGGCTGTTCTGTTCAATTTGAATGTTGAAAGTCAAACCAGAATCAAATATAATTCAGACATCCTTAATCCTGATAATTTCCTTCCATCGATGTTGTGTGCGATGAAGTTTCGAGTGAACGTCGCTGCATTTATCAATATTTAAAAGAATTTGAAGTCATTGGAAAATAAAATCATTGGCTTTTTTAACTCACTCACATACAGCTTAGTAAAAAATATGTATCATCGTAAGTAGTATTACATGACAGTGGGCCACTGAAATTAAAAGCAATTGGCTAAAATAGATCCTTGTGGGACCCTAAATATCGCAATGAAGTCCGTATATGCAACATACAGTTGCCTTAGATCGGTCTGATACTTCACTGAGGTTTTGGCACAATATATAACAATAGATCTTCCTCATATGAGCCACGTTGTCGAAAAATGTAAAAACGAAAAACATTCTTGTATGTAGTTGTAATAACATGTATTCAAACAAACGTGGACAATATTGCAATATTGAATATTGCAACGGCGTCCGTTTCCAATCTTCAGGAAATGTGCATGACTTAATCGCAAGATTAATGATGGCGGTTAGAGTTTGAAACAGCAAATTTAACATCCCTAATAAGAAAACTAGGAACTATATCGTCACCGCTTGCTAAGTTCGTGATTATATTTAGGAAAGTTTCCTCTGAGACAAAGTTTAAAGAAAATGCTGGGAGATCAATATTCATTTTCGAAGAATCTGTTAAGTATTAAATGTATATAGCAAATATTTCCATAAACACGTCGGACGTACGTTGTACTAGAAACTTTCTTTCTCAGAATCCGATTGGAATCCGACACGCATGTTTCATACGGCCATATTGTAGTTGGTTTGGAGCTAATAAAAGTTGCAATATGTCGAAACTAGAATTTTTCTGGAACTACGGAGTCTTAAATACATATACAGGTGTCCACGAAAAAACCAAACACTCTTTAAACTAAAAATTTGTCTTAAAATCGCTGAAACACGTAAACTTTAGATCTATACAAACGTTGCTCAAACCCAAATAAATCTCGATTGTTTTTCTAACTAAATTGTCGTGTCTGTTTTGTACCTTAGTTATCTTGAAAAGCTAATTTCTCGAAAACGAATCGATGGATTTCAAAAATTGATACACCGTTGAAATGCAAATTACATAAGCTTTTAAAGGAGGTATCACTCAACCCCTAGTGTAATTTAGGAATTGTAGGGTTGGCACCCCTGCGACTAGGGGGTTGAAGATATGGAGATCATTTCTTCGTCAAAAGTTGTCCATCATCGATCTAAAGTTTACGTGTTTCAGCGATTTTAAGAAAAAAATTTAGATTCTTAGATATTGAGAGTGTTTCGTTTTTCCGTGGACACTGTATAATGTAGTAAACATGATCGTTGTTAATTTTCATTTCCTTCTGCTAAATTCTAGTCAACAAAACAAGATAAGATGACTGGAAATGCTTTAATTTATTTAATTTATCATAGAAGGTGTAACATTAGTGCGATATTCTTCGATATCTCCGTTGTTATGCAAAATACAAAAAATATTTTAAGACAAAAGTTTTTTGAATTTATGGTCTCCACCACATAATATATTTTCAGTTATACTAAGCGCATTTAAAAATGCAGTAATATATAAGGGGTTCCATTTAAAAAAATTGATTTTTATTGATTTGAAGTTGTTGGAAGTTGTCACTAATTTTGAGCGGCGCTGTATACTTCCAAGTAACTTTAACATCACCATTCCGTTGCCCATGGTGTTAACTAGAAAATGCCAAAAATGAAGATTTCAAGTGCAGTACTTCCGGAAATACAGAATTTTCAATATATCAATGCAATTGGTAAAATTTATTTAAAACAACAAAAAACTCCAAAACGGCTAGATTTTAGTATAGGGTACCCTTATAAGTTTTGGTGTAGAATTGTGAGTAGAATCTGAAAAACCATGAAAAATATAACATTCCATTTAAAATAACAAAGTTGGTATGCACTTCCGGTACAACCGGAAGTGATACGATAGCGCCAATAATTTAGAATAAGAGATCAGTTGGTGTACCTTATAATTCCAAGTTATTAGAGTTGATATATTTCTGGAACACTGAAAAGTTCTAACGAACCACTTTCGTGAATGACCTGTATATTAATATTTTCTTCTACTTACATGCACATGTATATTTTATGTGCTGATGTCAAATGCAATTTTAATTTATTAGAAAATTAAGAAAGGAGGATTTTAAATGTGTAAATTTTAATTTATAAATTTAGTCCAATTACAGTTTGCGCTAACTTCTATTTAATTAGTACTATAAACTTCTAAGAAATTACTAATATTTCAGACATTCAACATATTAAATATAATGTATAGAATTAGAAGGAGATTATATTAAGAATAAAAGACAAATGATCGTAAAAGAACATCAATCTAACATGTACTTAATACTAAATCCATGTGTTATAAGGTCGTATAATCCCATTATATATCAATTGTAACGGACATGTTCAGAGAACTTTAATTTATCTCATCTCAGTAACTAACATTTTATTTTATTTTTCAATTATTTCCTCATCTATTATTTAATTAAACGCCGTTAAAAAACAATAAAATTGTTTCTTTCTACGTAACAAATGACTTATATTTTGCTTCTACATTTCGCGTTGCTATTATCCATTTTCCAATTAAGTTTATTGGATAAAAAATTTAAAGCACGTTTTCAAAATAAACCCTCCGGTCGTAATTTTTTATTTGTCCGTCTCAATCTACGACCGTATATATTAATGATATCGGGCGTCTAAATCTTAATCTGCGTAACCTCGGGAATATCAATTTTCTGTTACAATTAACTGAGTGGTCAATAAAATTTGTAAAAAATAATTGTCAGAGCCCTTATGTTACTGTAAATTGACAATTTTAAATATTAATTAATTTTTAATAATTATTTGTATATTAATTAATAATAAAAATCGTTCATAATATTATACAAAAAAATATGAATATTTACCGTTTTAAATCATTCACTTTTAAAATTTTTCATGATGATTATCATAGAGTATCATGTGTTTTCTTTTTTTTGCTTGAAAATTTGCATATAAGCACGAATTCGCAAAGTAAATTATCATTGTATATAAAAAGACAACGAGAAGAAATGTGTAAGATAGAGTAGAAAAAACGCATCATAAAATGGGGAACATATAAAACCTGAGAGCAAATAAGGAGAAATAACAATGAGATCTCTTAAAGCAAACTCAAGCAGATGTGAGGACGCATTTGAATGAAAATGAACAAGAAAAATATTATTAATAATAATAATAATAGTATTTTTTTTTTTTTTTTAATAATAATAATTTCTTTATTACCCAACAGAATAAATTCCCCTTATAGGATAAAATGTTACATCAAGTACTTAAGCATAATATATAGCATAACACAAAAATGAACATGAGCATTATTGATTGATATTATAATTATTAATAGCCGTGTCCAAAAGAAATCTTAGAGAGCAGTTATTTATGTCACAAACATTTGAAATATTATTACAATTTTTGCACATTGTGCAAATTGGCGAATTTACCAAAATGTATGTTCTAGGAATTTAATAAAATATTTAATCACTAATTAAATTCAACAAGGAAGCTACTTCGAGTTAAAAAAATAAACAACAATAATCAAAACACCAGTCATCTATTCTAATCAAAATGTAATATTTTTGATCGATAAACATAGACACAAACCAAGTACTCTCTTTATTTTTCGAAACTCGATAAGTCGCAACTTGTGAAGTTTGTCATGTAAGCGAAGAATTTTACGGTCACTTATGGGAAATAAGAGTACTCGAAAATAGGACACACATTGGATATTGATTACATAGACAGGTTTTGCTATAAAACTTTTTTAATATATAATTCTTTAAGTTTTTATTTACATTTTTGTCAGGTTGAATAATTCTTATCATGTCCGTTTAGCACATTCTGATTTTAGGCCATTTCAAAAATCGTTGCTCAACAAACATATTTAAATAAACAAACGGGTTGAATTTAAACTTCCAAATCAAAGAAAATTAATACCATTAAGGAGGCTTCAGTTAGGAATTAATATTAAAAGAAATCCTTTGTCAGATTGTGTCAGCAATTTACAAGATCGATATGTTTAAGAATTAACATACTATCCTGTTTATTTAGGGGGAAACCAGAAAACGTTTTTGAAAAAGTCCTCCTTTCAGTTTAGTAAATGACAGAAAATTAGCTGCTTTTAACTCAAAATTAATATTATGATCATTAAACTCCATATAAAAAAATATATGTCCTCAGATTGGCTGATATCTTTGGAATAGCCAGAGAAAAGTAGCTATTGTTTATTGCTTATTGTAAATATTATTCAGCAAATTAATCTAAAAAACAGTTTTATAGCAACAGCAACCCTACCTATAGAACAATTCTGGAAGAGCAGCTGAAAGTTCTGCTACAAAACAGCTCTATAGCAGAAGCCAAGACACACAGACATACACAGGCAGTGAAAACTGAGATTCTACATTGAAACGTAAGGTTTTCGACTTAAAACATTCCCTTTGTCTGTCGACTATTAACCTGGTTTACTCATGCGAATATTATAAACATTATACGTTACTTTGTTTTACGTATTTAATAATAATATTTATATAAATTGGATGGTACATCTGAAATAAAATAATTGTAATAAATCAAAAGTCTTTGAAGTTTAGAAACATTTAATTAGCAATTATGTTCACAGTTTTGTAAAAAGACTTCTACAGTCTAATAAAGCTTGTTGTGTCTAGTTTGTATACAAAAGAGCTTTTATGTCTCCTTTTTATAAAGCTCCTTGGACCGTCTTAACAGCATTGAACGCCCTGGGCAAAGCAATGCACCGGGGCCTCTAAGACTCACCCATTACGGGAATAAAAATATAAACGTTCAATAAAATTAAATGTTTAGATTAATTGGTACATTCGACAAAATCATTGTTTAAACGTAAAACAATATGATGTGAAGCAAGGATTAAGAGAAAATTCTGATCATTATAAGCCTTGAAAAACAAAAATAATAAATGATATTCAGTCAGCAAACCGTACAATACGAATTAATAGTCAAGGAGAGTTACGCATTTTTCATCAGCGATGTTTAGGATAATAATTGACGTACATATTAGCAGATTCTCACACTTTTATTGTTTAGCTCGTCAGAAGAATAAAAACAGATTTCTAATCCACGAATAAGGTTCTGGCCGTTTTATCAGATCAGAATAAAGAGTCCAGAACAGAGAGGAATGTTTCCACCTTTCACTTTTGTTTTTAAACATTTCTTCTCTTTGTTCATTTTATAATCCGAATCTGAAAACATGCTGTCGACTTTCAGTTCATAATCAATAAATTTTTCTTTAATTCCTTAAGATGAGTTTTCAGAGATTGACATCCTTACATCCTTAGACCGATATGAACTTATTTGTTTTGTTAAATTTAAGGATATCTTTCCAAAGAATTGTCAGAAAGTTCGGCAATTGAAAAATAATCTAGTGCATTCTAGTTCATTTCTTCAAAACCTTTATGCAAAACATGAACACCATCAAAATATGACGTCCATCTTGCGTCAGTCATACGTTTGACCATAAAATAATCTTTCACTAAAAATGACAACAGTCCATCGGTATGTAGAATCCGGTAAAAAGGAATACAAATTTGAACAATGAAGGAGACGATTTTTCTTTCCAACATTTCCAAACAACATCATTTACCAACAACATCAGTTGGTGGTAAATTCACCAAGGGGCCCCCAGAAGTCAGGGCCCCTGGGCAACTTTCCAGTGTGCCCATACGTTAAGGCCAGTTTACATGAAGCCAGTAGAGAAGCAAGTCAAGTGAGCAAATGACTTGAATTTTCAACAGCAAGTGCTAAAGCAAGTGCCAGTGTATAAGTGGGCAAGTGTTTAAGGTAAGTTCAGATAAGTTTCTATTTTGCACTGGAGCGATGCATGTTCTACGTATAAAAAAGGCAATTAGAAAGACGTCTAATTTATTAATAGGAGAAGTTTGGAAATATTAGAGGAACTAACTAATAAAAAGAAGAGATTGAGGGTCCATAAACACTCATGTTGTACATAAAGTTTTACAAATTTACACGTTGTGTTATGATTCCACCTTGCTGGTGACATTTTTAAGAAAACCCTGCAAAATTACACAAATACGATATCGGTATTTGCAGTTTAACTTGCAGTGCAGCAGTTCTCAAGCGCGTCCAGACGTGTCAAGTAATCAGGCAAGATACTTGCTTGCACCCAAACTTGGTAGAAGGGGCAAAATCGGCAAATAAATAAAACCTGTTCCTATTCATTTAACTTGTTATTAGCTTTCCTGGCAACTTGTATCGTACTTGGCTTGCATGAAATACGAGGCATGTTGTAGATGTTTACACAGAGCAAGTAACTTGCAGCTAGTTACTTGCTCACTTGATTTGCTTCTCTACTGGCTTCATGTAAACTGCTTGGACTCAAATAGAAGTTAATATTTTTCACTATTTTGAATCTTGAAAATAATTCAATTTATAAAAATTGTATGTATAAAAATTATTTTACAATAGACGGATTCTCACATACTAACACTTTGAAATAAAGTCAGTTAAATTCAATTTAATTAAAAAAAAAAAAAATGATTTACTGGCCATCAAAAACACAACTAGTGGCAATAAATAATTCGCCAATATACGTTTACAATGAATATTTGGCAGTAATTATTTTTCAATACGAAAATTTTTGTTTGAACGATATTTTAGTGCCAATGAAAAAATGTGTTGTATCAAAGGATTGATTACTTTTTTTTTTATTAGACTTTTATTTCATTTTGATGAATATTTAATATTGCAGACTCGTTGCATTTTTCGAACTCCAATTTATTCATCGAGCTGAACATAAAAAAAAATAATTCTTCAAAATATTGTAAGATACAGTAAGAATTAAATTTCTTCTCAATCTCGTTAAAATGAATATAAATCAAATTTGTGTTGCTAATTTAATTTGTCTTATCCTATTTGATTAATGTATGGACATTATATAAAAAAATTAAATGGCTTTTACGTCAATTCTGAGTCTGATGCCTAATTGCTGACATAATTTCGACTTTATCAACCACTTGACCCCCATCATGTGTTATAGGGTGATAAAACACTTTGCCAGTTATCTATTTATCTCTATATGAACAAAAGCTTTTATGTCGCTTAAGCCGCAAATTATATTATATGCGCCCTACCGGGATATGTTTACACAAAAAAAATCTATAAATATTACATGACTTGAACATGCAAACCTATTAAAATTTATTTATTCAAGTATAAAATAAGCTACTTTCATTTAATTTCCTTTTCTGGAGTATTTCTTTGAATGAGTACTTCAGTTAATGTTTATATAAATTAAAATAATCAACTCTAAGTAACAATTTTCAATTAAATGTTATTAAATTTTATAAATATGTGAACAACGAGACATTAGGAGAACGGGATGATTGAACGAAACAATAAAAAAACATTGAATCATAATCAGAACAGGACAGAATCGATTATATAAGACTGAGAAACATAGCAAAAAGAGGAGTAAGGAAAGCAAAAAGTAAAAAGCTGGGAATATAAACAATAAGACACTAACAACAATTTCTGGAATACTATAAAGAAACTACGTGGGGACAAGAAGCAAGAAACGAAAGGAGAGATAATAATAACGAAATGAACAAAAACAAATGAAGTCCTAACCATAAGGGCCATTTTCTATGATAACAAGTTGAATAAAGCAAGGGACACACAACAAAATAGTCAATATGTGAAATAAAAATTCTACTTATCTTTTATTCTTGAGCAATCAACCAAACCCAAACACGAAATTGTAATAAAATATATTTTATTACAATTTCGTGTTTTATTGGTTGATTGCTCAAGAACAAAAGATAAGTATAATTTCAATAATATTCAACCAAAAATAATTCAAGAGGAATTGAAGGAGACTATGACAAAAATAAAAACAGCGAAAGCAAGTGGGGAAGACAGAGTAGAACCGGAGATGCTGAAATGACTAGCAGAGAAAGAAAAAGAATGGCTACTAAAAATATACAACAAAGCATGACAAAACGAGGAGATTCAATCAGAATGGGAACTAAACATTATAATCCTAATTCACAAAAAAAAGACTATACAGAGTGTGAAAATTATAAAACTATTTGCTTATCGTCCACATCGTTCAAACTGTATACTCTCATAGTAGAGAAAAGATTAAGGCTGCTAACTGACAATAAACTAGAAGACAAACTGGCCTATAGAGGGCTTATGGAGCTCATAAACAGGATAATCAGAAATATCATAGAAATGAAGTTGTTTAATTATACCAAATAAACTAATAAAAGTCATCGAAAGTACACATAACGATGTATACGGAAAAGTACAGATGAATGGCAACAGATCAAGAACATTCAACATGGAAATGGGAATAAAGCAGGGAGACATTTTGAACCCCCTTCTCTTTATTATAATGATGGACAAGATACAGAAGAAAACTAGGGGAAGAACTGATCTATGTAAAACCATAATAAGGTAAAATGAAACCAGTTAACTATATGGATAGAAGAAATAAAAGAAATAGAAGAAATGAAAATAAACATAGATAAATCTAAAGCAATGATCATCAATAATAAATTCCCAGAAGTCACAAACAAAAGAATAAAAATTAAGGGAAGAGAACTAGACATCATCACATCGTAAGATTATCTGGGAAGCATAATTACGCAGGACGGAAAAATTGACATGGAAGTAGCTAACTGAAGGTAGAAGACAAAGAGCGTGTATTTCGCTCTGAACAATATTGGAAAAGAAAGAGATAGACAAAAAGATAAAGTAAAACACCACAGTACGGCCTACATTAACACATGCAAGCGAGTCATGGACGATACTAGATAAACATAAATAAATAAAAATTACAGCGACAGAGATGAAATTCTTGAGTATTTTTTTTTTTTTTGTAACGCAGGGAAAACAAAATGTGATATGAAAACTAACAAACATATCACAGAACAAATCAACCAAGAACTAATAACGAACTATATAGGGAGAAAACAACTCAACTGCTACGGTCATTTCCACAACAATGAAGGACAACATAATCGTAAGAAAAGTAATAGCTATGAAAGGAGCGGAAAGAGGACCAAAAGGAGGCCGAGGAAGAAATGGAGCAATAGAAGAAGGAAATTAGGATGAAATGAAGAGAAGATGCTTGAGGAGATGAAAAGACTTGCAAAAAAGCGGAAGACTTGGACAAAAGGATCAATAGATAATCCGAAGAAGAAGAAGATTTTGCAAAAAAAAAGCTGTGTAGAGAAAATGAATGGTGAATAATGGTAAGCAATATAAAACTTTAAGCTTGAAGAATATCTACAAATCTGAAAATCGAGAATGATTATATAAAATTAGTAACTTAGTTAAAAATGTCAGTAGGTTTAAAGGTCAAAAATCAAAGTATTTAGTAAAATTTATAAGAACTTACAAAAAAATTTTTGTACCAAAGCAGGAAAAATTAAGAAAGGAATTGTGGAACAAAAAGTTTACGAGATTTCATACTACTGGGTAATCGTTTCTTAATAGATTGGAGAGAGAAAGGAAAAATGAGATTAGAAGTAAAGTTATATACAGGCTGTTCAAATTGTACTCGGCACTATTGCCAACTTTGTTACTGCTAAAGATACGATGTCGGTTAAATTACCAAAGTAGTACCGTTTTTTCTTCCGATTACGATGGTAAAATTTTAAAAACAATTGAATTTCGCGTTTTCGAGATATTGAAAAAACAACTTTTTTTAATGGAATACTCTATATATTTATGTAGCAGTCGGTAGAAAATGAAATTTTGCACAAAATCTTTACTACTATATCCCAAAAATGAAAAACAAAAAAGCTACGACGATATTAATACAGGTCACCGCACATGGGATAACTTCGTTAGTAGAGAAGTTACGGTGTTGGTCAATACATAAAAAATGTGTAGTTTTTTCTACTGATGGCATACTCAAAAAAACAATTGCCAGTCTCATTTTCGAACTACATGCTTTCATACTCATTTACTTATTTTATATTAAAATTTGACATTTCATCTTACGGTTACTATTACTTACTTACTTACGGGTACTATTAGAAGAGTATTCTATGTAAAATTTAACTATTTATCAATTAAAATATACAGGATGTCTCATAAATTTTGACCAACATCGTAGCTTCTCTACTAACTAAGTTATCGCACGTGCGGTGACCTGTATCAATATCGTCGTAGCTCTTTTGTTTTTCTTTTTTGGGATATAGTAGTATAAGAAGATTTTGTGCAAAATTTCATTTTCTACCGACTGCTACATAAATATATAGGGTATTCCATTAAAAAAAAAAATGTTGTGATTTTCAATATCTCGAAAACGCGAAATTCAATTGTTTTTAAAATGTTACCATCGCAATCGGAAGAAAAACCGCTACTACTTTGGTAATTTAACGAACATCGTATCTTTAGTAGTAACAAAGTTGGCAATAGTGCCGACTTCAACTTGAACAGCCTATATAAGAAAGTAAGGAGAAAAAAAAACAATATGAAACGAGGTGATCTAAAGAGAAATTCTTCTTTAAAGTGCAAACTTGTGGAAACTGGAGTGACAAACAGCATTGAGCAAACTCCAACATTCAAGGTATGCAGAAAATTAAAAAAGTTTTGGTAGACAGTGGAAAGAACACAAGAATAATGAATGAAATGTTTAAGAGGAAGAATGAAAAACGTAACTCAAAATAAAGGTCCTGTTGATATTTTTATTTTTTCACCTTATTTCTGTTATGGAATATACTACGTGACTATAAGCCAAGCCATATGTATTCTTATAAATTTTTAATATTACTTAAAAATCATATCTGTTAAACTGATTTATAACTGGTGAAATGAATTAAAGATTTCCTTTTTGTTTAAAGTGCATCAAGTTTATTTATGTAAAGCTAAATATTTAAAAACATCAAACTTACCAAATTACAGATCATTTTTAATGGTAGCTTCATAAGGAGGCGGATCTTCTTCAGAAATCAGTTTGAGACGTACAGTTTCGGCAACCGAATCATACACAGCACCCACCGTTGGAACCAGAACATTTTCAACTTCAACGCTGTCCGTTTTCGTTGGTTGAGAAGGCGTCGTCTTCCTTTCTCTAACTGAAGTAGCCCGATGAATACCAGACGGAAGTAATGATTCCTGTTGTGTTTCGTTGTTTCCATTGCAGGTGCGTTCTGTGCGCCAGTTACCTATTCTTCCACTAGCGGTCGTTCTAGCAGCTCTTTCGAAACATGGTAGAACTTGTTTGAATTCCTTTCTGAAGTTTTCATTTAGCCAAGCGTACAAGAATGGATTGTAACAAGTAGAGGACATAGCCATAGCATGCACCATAAAGAAGCTCAATAGATAGTATTGCCATTTTCCCAAGTGAATTGAAAAGTCGTTGATTACATTGATTGTGTTTAGAGGAAGCCAAGATAGAAGAAAAATTACAACCATTGCTATAAGCATTCGATTTGTTCTTCGTTTCCTTTCGCGATCTGCTTCTTCCTTTCTCGAGTTTTTCGATCCAGGTTTGCTTTTGGCTCGATCGTTGAGTCGCAAAGACACACAAATATAACAGAAAGCGATTAGGAAGAATGGAATTACAAATTGCATGAGAGTTGTTAATCCGCCAAAAATCCTTCTGTACTTTTCGCTGGGCCAATTTTCCTCACAAAAATACTTTGCCTCTGATGTTTTATTGTCGTGAGTATGTAGCATGTATATTCCGTAGGGGAGCGTCACCAAAATAGAAAATAACCAAATATTTATTATAATAAAGATGCAGGTAGATAACTTCATCCTGGGATGAAAGGGATATATTATCACGAAAAATCTGTCGATGGCGATTGAAGTTAATGTTAGGGTTGAAATATAAACACTCGCACCTTGAGCATACGAAACAAGGTGACATATTACGCTACCGAATATCCATTTACCGAGAAATGTGTACAGTGGGGTAAAGGGCACGGCGAGCACACAAAGCAAAATATCCGATAATGCTAGGTTAGTAATGAAGAGGTTTGTGACTGTTTGCATGGCCTTATTTCGAAACACGACGTAGCACACCAAGACGTTTCCAAATATACCAAGAATAAATATGGAAGTGTACAGCATTAAAAATAGAGCTTGAACGACCGTATCGTCGATTATGTCCAGCGATGTATTATTTCCGTCCTTTACATCAACACTACTATTATTAAAATCATTAACTGTTTCCATATTGAATTATTTATTTACTACTTGAACACTTGATTTATTAACTATCATTTTCAGTTTGTTTACTTATCGTCACTTTTAACACTGTTTTAAAAACTTCATTAGAAAATGTTTCTGTAAAATGTAATGTATAGTTTTTATACTATCGATTTTTGCAGTCTCTGCACGCACTGAACCTTTAAACCAAAGAAAACACATTCATTAATATTTCTATGATAACTGTTTATACAAATATTTAACACATTAATATAAATCTTTAAACATAAACAAGACAATCTTAAAACTAGAACAACTAAAACGTCAATAAGCAAACAATCCCATATTTTAGTGTTCAATGGTATGCATTTTAGTAGGTATTTGAGATACTGAAAATAAATTTAAACATGTACCGGGTGTGCCAACTATCTGGGGTCGGTCTATTACGTCTTACCTATTCACTTTATTAAAAAAATTTTCAAGTAAAAGTTGTTTGGAGTCAAGTACTCTACACCATAAAATTATTCTGAAATATACAGTGTGTTTAGTTTTGCCTGTACGTTATACAACTTTGTTATTTTAAATGGAACACCCTGTATATCGTCGCATTTTCAGATTCCTCGTTACAAAATAGGGAAAGTGTATACTACAGACTCCATACTAAAATTGAGCGGTTTTCGAGATATTCCACTTTTAGGTAAAAAAAATTAATTTAGGTAGTTCTCTTTAAAAATTAATAATGTTTTTATTAACGACGATTTTGTAACGATTCGTTGGCATAATGGTAACAATGCTTCAAGTTAAACGGTCAATACCAAATATCCTCGTTATATTATACAGGCTGTTTTAAAATTGAAAATATCTTATATCTTATTTTGTCTAATACAGGTTTTAGGATACTTAATTACCTATAACTCAAAAAGAATTAATTTTAGCTATAGGGAATGTTATACGCGATCAAAAAGAACTTAAAACTTGATCAAATG
>JAFFZR010021581.1:0-19413 GCA_018397195.1 Lethrus apterus | reverse complement strand
TCACTTTCAAGTTCTAAAGGTTGTTTATTGTACTTTTTTCTCTTTTATCATAATTATAATCTCATTGCAAAACAATACAAAAACTTTCGCATAAATTGAAATTGCAACACATTCAAACATGATATGAGTTGATAGTGTAGATATCAAACTTAAATACTCTTATACGATTGATTTTTTTTTTCGTGTTTATCTCTACAGTAATTATCAAGGTTTCATAACTCAATGTTTCGCCGAACAAGCATTTTTTGTAATCATAGATTGCGTTTTCACCAATTGTAGCATTTTAATTATTCAGTTGAATGAAGTTGAATGGCTTCCACGTTGGTTGTAGTAAACTTGTATTACTAAACGTACAAAAAAATGGAACTTAAAGTAGAAAGTTTGTATACATGTTTTATTTTCTGTATATTTACTGAAAGTGAGTAAGATGTAGAGTAATTTATATTCCTTTTGTTTCGTAATAACCCGAAAAATTGTTAAGTATATTTGATTAAAAATATGGCGATAAATAATACTATGTAAATGTCCCAATTACAATCTTATCCAAATGTTATTAAACTGATTGTACAGCAATTTGAAGTTTAAAATAAATTAAAGGCCCGTTAATACTAGGGGTCTTTCTTGCAACATGAAACAACTAGAGATAGGCTGATTCAACGGTACCAGCAGGCAGTAGCAGGCAACTCCATTTTCAAATGGAGTTGCCTGCTGCTACTGTTGGAACATGTACAATACAATAAGTCTACTAGAAACCTTTCTTAATAAAATGCAAGCAAATAATAATATATTGTTAATGAAATTAATAATAACAATAATAATGTTTTCATATAATTTATCACAAGTTATCACATTGGGAATTACAACAAAATACGAATAGAAACTTAATATGAGATCGAGAGATTCATGCTTTGAAATATTTTTAGTCCTTGAACTTGCTGTTTGATGTTTACCTACAAACTCAAAAATTTGTACTGTATTTTTTTTTCTCAGTGAAACTTATAATCTGAAGGCACAGCGAAATTTTATTTTTGTGATAAATGTTGCAATGTTTTTAACATGAAGACCTTTCAATCGGCTAATCAATTTTAGTTTTCCAAATAATTAAATTATCTCCGAATACTAGAATTTTGTTCAGTTGCCATGTATATGCCACCGGCCCACCGAATCGGCGCATTCCAGTTACTCGCAATATTTTTTTTTGTTTTATTCTGTATTGCGACATTAACGAAATATGCTAACTTTTTTTTAGATAAACATTTGGTATTCGTAATTCACAAATAAAATTAGAATTTTTAATTAAGTTTTGCATGACATTAAATTTTTCTGCGTTAAGTATATTCCGATAACATCTTTTTACATAATGTCATAATAAGCTTTTAAAAGTAGTAACATATTTTAATTCGAATGAAAGGGCGGAACACACTGATGACGTATAAATGTCTCATAACGGCGCATTCATGCATAATATGACATTATTTAAGCTTGTGTTAATCGAGCTCTCCGTTATGGAAAGCTTTTAATATCCACTAATTATTTTAGCGCACGTAGCACAAGAGTTCGTCTCTTTTTGCATCCGAGATGCGCTACGAAGATAACATGGAAATTTGAGAAAGCGCCGGTGGCAGTTCGTTCTAACGACGCGTCGCTAATTACAAGGACTGAGTTGTTGTTGATTTTTTCGTCTCTTCCTTTCTTATTTATTTGCCTATAGTCGTCAGCGTTAACCCCTAGAATTAATTACGAATCTCTTTATAAGCACTTTTGTTGCCGTATCAGCAGGTAAATACGAGTTGAAATTATTACAAACACCTGAATTAATTTGTAAAACTCTTCATTTTGAATAATTTTAAATGACGTTCATTATATCGTTCAAATATTTTTAAGACGCTAACTAATTTAATTTTGTACTGCATTTCATTTAAGAATTTTAATTAAAAATGTGTGAAATGAAAATAAAGCTAAAAGCATGTAATTGATTCAACTATAAAATTATTTCACAAATTACTTATAGCGCCGTTTTCAGAAAAAAATGAGATAGGCGAGTCAAAAATTACAAATACAGAACGATGAATATTAAGTATATTTTAATCAAAACTTACCAGTAAACAAAACCGTAACTTTACGTGAACGAATTTTCAAAATCAGTTTGTCAGTTCTTACATCAGTTGTCTTCATTAGATGCGAAAGTTGTTAATTCATCTAATAATGTAGAAGATAGACAAACGCGTTTAGTTTTTGTACGCAGTGTTGTCACAAATAGCCTGGAAAAATTGTATTCGTGGGAGTGTTTAGAGTTGGACAACCGAAGTTTTCTGCGAATGGATTACTGACAGGAAATTACGTTTTTGAAAACACACAAATATTATTTTTTGGTTTGCTTAATGAAGCAGAAAGGTTTGTAAATTTAAAATTTTTGAGAAATAGCTTATGACTTTACGAAGAATCTAAGGGATTCGATTATTCCGTAGGTTGTTATTTAGAAAATAACAAATTGCATTAAGAAATAGTTAGATGCACATGAAGGCATGGGCATTTATAAATCACCCTAATTTTACATATTCTCTTGGTTATTGCTTTAAAATCGTAGTGAGATGCACTTCTGAGCTATCAAATATTTTGTCTTTGGGATGGCAACTGCAATATATCAAATGGCTCCGTCGAATGACCGTCGTCTCGGATTCAGTCCGGAATGGACTGCTATATTGCAATAACGGTACAACAATCAGCCGTATTCTGTAACTTTCATAGCAACTTATTAACTTAACAATATTGTTATCACTATAGAAACAAGTTTATGATTGGTCGAAATATACAAATTGTCATGGTAATAGCAAGAATAACAACATAACAACTTTGCTAAAAGTTACAGAATCCGGCTGTATATCGACTGGTACTGATGTAATTAGTTACGTTCACAAAAATTGTGTGCTGGTTCGAATTTGCCCGAGGTCTGTTGTAACTAGAGAGGATATGTTTGCACCAATTACATTATATAAACTTGCTGCTACCTGTGTGTTATCTTTCATTATAATCGGATATGGATTACTGTGCATGAAACAATATGTGATATTTGACATGGAATTTTGCTCTCTATTGCCAGAATACGTAGATGCATACTGAGAATAAACCGTATGTAAATCTTTGTTTGGTTAAAAGAAATCTATCACAGACACATGCTAAGGGATTTCCAACTAAAAATCGTTTAGGTGCAGTATACAATTTTTCCCTTTGTTATGTACAGTAAAATAACGAGCAAATTGAAAAGACTTGAGGAAAAGAATGTCAAAAAGGCTACGACTTTATATTATAGTTTATCTTTTCCTCATTGCAAGCATGGAAGTATATCTAAAATGAGCCTGCATGTGCAATAATACCACAACAGTATAATAGCGTTTGCATACTGATAATTGTATACAAATATTGTTGAACATTATTATATTATATATCTAGATTACCACTGCATATAATTACACTTTATATATCTGATAGTTAAAATGAATACAAATGAATAACGTTCATTTATTAATTCTTAATTAATATGGAAATTAAAATTAAAACTCCTGTGAGAGCGGATTGAATTTTTATATTGTATGTTTTTAATTAATAATTAAAAATCTGAAACCAAAAGCTTGCGTTTCGTATACGAATACTAAATGTTCATGAAAAAACACATAATGTTCATTTTTTTCCATTTCATTTTCAATTTGAATGAATAGCCGAACGATTTTCGTCAAGTGCGTAGAACATGGAAAAGCGCTCTTTCTGAGGTAGGGCCAGAACAAACAGAACGCTCAAGTGGTTCTAATGACTGAGTACACATCATCTGCATACCCAGTATCTACCGTTAGCAGAGTGAGGCATATGCCCGTCCCGGTATTGCCTCATTTGCAACCTGCAGGTCGAATCATTTACATAGAATAACAACCCTGGGTGGTTTTGTCAGGGAATTGAACCACCACGCGCTCTTGGCGTTCATTAATATTGCATGGTGTTGTGTTTGTTAACTGTGTTGCATAATATTCAAAAGTTCAGCGACAACTTTTTGTTTTTATTAAATATAATAATAGTAATAATACTCCTACTTTACTTTAAACAATGTACCTATACAGTTTAATTATAATATACAACTAGGGATAGATTATTTTATTACAACGGAATATTATTTATGATTGTTGAGACAATATTCACAACGGGCTGTATAAATATACGACTTATATTTTATTTTATGCACTTAATTTTATATTGGTTGGAGCTACATACCAGGTGTCCCAACCAAGAGGGAATCTTCAATTGCTCCGTTATTAAGAGTAATTCAATTCTAAAACTTTGTGTGCATTGATAATTCAAATTTCTCCTATCAACTAAAACTACAAAGATGGCCAACTTCCGGTATAACTAAAACTAAAAAGGTGAATAAAGATGGCCGACTTCCGGTTATACCAGAAGTCAGCACCAACCTTCTTATTTTAAATGCAACACCCTATTTTTTATTATATTTTTCAATTTTCCATAAAATAAACACCAGTTTGTTAAGCACATATTTAGTGGCACTGTTTCGGAGTTATTCGACTTTTTTTGAAAGAAACGACTCTTGCAGTGTTTTCGGAAATTTGAAGTATCTCCGGAACTAATGTGCGAAGAGAGCTGCGGTTTTCACCATTCGATTTATTAAGATGCATATTATTCCTCATTGCAAATTGAAACAATTCGCTTCATTAAAACGTGAAATAAGAACGTTGGAAGTTCAGACTTTTCAATCATGACTAACGTGATTTTTTAAAATGCGTCACTATTAATTGTGGTATCATCGGATAGAAAATCTCATTCCCTTTCACCTTTATTAATACATGTTGGTATCTACAAGTAGTAGTTTTGTTTAGTAGTAGAGTTTACGTCGACAGAACATTATCGAAGCTTTCAATTAAAAAAAAAATAACTCTATTTATGCTAACCATTTGTTAGAAAATAGCCATACTTTCATACCTAATTTCGAAATGCTTCACACACCGAATAAATTTGTGCTTGAAACATGTGGAATTTCAGTTCCAATATCATGAGCATTATCGGCCATTAATTATGGTTATTACTATTAAACAGTGGTTTTGTCTTAATTAGTGTTTGCGTTTAACCGTTTTTTAAAAACGGTTAAACGCCATTACCAGAACAAGTTACTGCCAGTCGCAAATTTGGTCTAAATAATGAAATTTGTAACCCAATTTAATATTTCTAAATTAATTATTCGTATTTTAAGTGAAACGGTGAATGTCTGAACGTTAGTTCTATAGTCATATTTAATTTTTTCTAATTAAAACAAGTAACTGACGAAATTATTAGTGTATTGACGATTTAGACGTCAAGAAATAAGGTATAAAGAAAGAAACCGGAAATAACTACAAAACTACTACTTGTAGATACCAACATGTGTTAATATAGGTGAAAGGGAATGAGATTTTCTATCCGATGATACCACAATTAATATAGTGTTGTATTTAAAAAAATCACGTTATCCATGATTGAAAAGTCTGAACTTCCAACGTTCTTATTTCACGTTTTAATGAACCGAATTGTTTCAATTTCTAATGAGGAATAAAATACATCTTAATAAATCGAATGGTGAAAACGGCAGCTCTCTTCGCAAATTAGTTCCGGAGATGCTTCAAATTTCCAAAAACACTGCAAGAGTCGTTTTTTTCAAAAAAAAAAGAATAACTCCGAAACAGTGCCACTAAGACCAAGTATTAACAAACTGGTCTTTATTTTTTATGGAAAATCCAAAAAGATAATAAAAAATAGGGTGTTGCGTTTAAGATAAGAAAGTTTGGACCGACTTACGGTATCTTTGTACATATTTTTATTTGATAGAGAAATTTGAATTATCAATGCATATAAAGTTTCAGAACTAAATTACTCTTAATAACGGAGCAATTGAAGATTTCTTCTTGGTTGGGACACCCGGTTATTTATATTTTTCGTCAATATTAAAGGATAACTGTTGTTGAGAATTATTTGATGATGAAAAAATTAACACCTTGCCATTATAGAACACCAAACTAGGAAAAAAAATTATATTCTTGCACAATAAATTTATATAAATTAATGATATCCTCCGTCAAATGTGTTATGCATTAAAATTTTGTCGTCGTTAAAAGTACAATGTAATAAAAGTTCTTAGAAGTAGAACATTTAAAAAAATTACTTACAGAGGTTATTATCCGTATATAATAATATTTGATCAATATCAACTCAAAACTAAAATGAATGTTTAATAGATTACAGTGTCTAAAATTTAATTTATGTTGTACCTACTTGAGACAACTGTGATAATATTTATCAAAGGACAGTTATGGCGCGATTGGAAGCTTGAACATGTCTTGAGCATTTAGAAGGATAATAATTTAGCATAATCGAGCATCCTTGTTCCGAGCTGTGGTCGTATCGCATAAGCCATTTCTAAACTCCAAGTCGAGGCTTTTAGTACTAGTTAACAGTCCCCTTGTTTCTGTTAACTGACATAATTTTCCTCTTAAATGCATTAAGCGCAGAAAGTGAGGAAATGAGAAAGTAAAGCCTATCACGGAAGGCATTTCATATATAATTCATCCATACCCGGCGCTTATTTTAATTAATTTGCGTGTGATCAAAGTTGCACTTGAAATAATGAAACTAAATTTTTTTATATTTTAAGAGAATTTTTTGTTTAATTGCTCAAACAATATTAATGCATGCAGGGTTTGTCATTCTACTTACGATTTGGAAAGATGCAATTTTGGGGTTAATATTTTTCTGTATAGATCTTACAATTTAACATTACAAAGCTTAGAGATTTAAGATCTGAAAATCGTTATAAAGGATGTTAATAACAAAGAAATCGTCTCTCTAGATACTTATAGATAGGAAACCTTTTTTTTTAATATTGACACCAAAGAACAACGAAATTTATGATAAGTCGTGCTCAGTTTTCTTTGTTGATTTTTTCAAAATATTTGGTGTATTTAAGTGACAATTTGTGAAACCGCAAATAATATTTAATCTTCGAAACGGGACAATACCAATATTGATTATTTTGTTTATTTTATTATGTTGAAATTTGTGAAGTGAAGGTTTTTTTGTAAAATCTTAAAAAAAATAGTAGTATTTATATTTGTTTTCTACACATTGGACCAGTGGAACCACATATTTATTTTAAATGGTATGCCTACATTTTTGGTATAATTTGAGTAAATCCATAAAATTTAACTTATTTTCCAAATTTAAATAAACTTCGTATAAAATGAGAGTTCCCTGTAGCGAAAATGTTACCACTTTTATATCCTTCACAATACTTCAATTATAATGAAATTCAAGCACAGTGTGAAGCTAAAGATTCTACAAATTCCTTAAAATAAATCGATATTTGTCCACCAAACAAACACATTATTAAATAACTGAAAATAACACTTAACAACATAAAATTCTCTGAATATTTATAAAAACTCCATATAAATTTTAGCGAAGATGTCGTTTTTTTAAATTATATGTTTGTACAAATTAATATTTCTTTATATAATCCTATTTTATCTTTTCGATTTCAAAAATTGCGCTAAAACAGACAGTTGTTGAACTGATTTTCTTATAATCATGCATTTAACAGATAATTTACTTTCGATGTGGACTTTTGTGATTTGAAATTCAATTTGTTATCCTCTAAAAAAAAAATGCGGATTCAGTGACAAAAGTTCACATGATATTGTAGTAGTAATAATTAATTCACTGATAAGTATGAAATACTGCATAATATATTACTCAATACACAAAATGTTAAAAGACTTTTGAGTGCAAAGCTTTGTAGTTATTGGGTTCCATTATCTTTCAAGGAGAGCAATTTGCTTTCTATAACATTGACTGTTGCGGATATAAGAGGCGCCGATCGAAATGAAGTGAAATAAAATACGTATCTTTTTAGCGACGACCCTCAAATTTTGCGAGGGCGAAATTATCTTAAATTATGTCGGGTAATAACGTGACTTTACAGGAAAACATCTCATCACGTTCCTTATTATTCCTGTTTCCTTTTTCCTCGCCGAAGCGCTCGTTTGTCATATAAATGTTTCGATAGAACTGCTGAATCGCTATATTCATTGCTGACGGATATTCACCCTGGATTACCGATTTAAAGCAGTGACGTTTTTGAAACAGATAAAGGGGACAGAATTTTCTATTTACTTGAATTTTTTGCAAACTTTGATTCGTAATTTACAGACAATAGTAATATTATTTAATCCATGTTTTTGTAAACATTTTAACACTAAACAATATTTGTTTACAAATAGTTGGTTTTATAAAATGTATTTATAAATGGTCTATAAATATAGGATGATAGGAAAGAAAGACGGAAATGTCGATAATGTAATTAATACACCAATTTTGTAGTTAATTGGGAATTCATCCGCTAGTTTATTAGCGGAATGTGTACAATTCAATCTATTTAATGTACTATTGTATTGTTGATATCCTTTCATATGACAAATTTCTACGTACGCTACTGGTATAAATATATTTGAGAGAGAGAGAGAAATTGTGTCTAGAGAACGAAACGCTAGTCATCCGGTAGCAAATGAAACGTAATTATGTTATCATCCACTCCGCGTCTCTCAAAATAAAATCAAATTTTCATCCCTAACTGTGCAAACGTTCGAATCTCGGAGCACCGTTATATTACTTTTTACATCCTGCGCCCCGAAACTGACAGTTTTGATAAAGTAGTTGCCATATTTTATAATACAAGTGAAAGTTTCGGTTATCGGGAGTGTCTTTACAAAGTGAACCCTTATATATGTATAATAAATACAATTATGAAGTTTGAATATAAATAATATAGTTTATCTTTGTTTCAACTCGGATTACAGTTTGAGGCGGACAAAGTTTTGCGGTTTTGGATCCGTTCATAATTTATCTCCCTTCTTGGTTGTTCGTTTACCGACTAATACATTCCAATTGTAATTTATACACAGAAAAATATATATTTTATTCATCAATTTTATAAGACTTGAAAATAAACTGTTAATTGTTATATACAGTATTTCGAATTAAACTATGAATTTGCGAAATGTTGGAGAATTGAATCTTGCTTTATTATTTTGATTTAAGATCATATTAGACACATCGATGCGATGGTTTGAAATTTTGTATAATACCTTGCTAATGGAATTAATGATATGACAACTCGTGTGAGCTTTTTTCTTTAATGGTTTATTAACTCACGCATTCATCAATATTACTGAAAGCTGATCAGCCGAAATACATTGAAATCTATCTGGCCGTACGTTTATGCTGCGTTGAATTTTCTAATAATCTAACAGGAGACCATATCCAACATGTTTGTGACTTTCGTAAAAGGAAGAAGAGAAAAAAAATAAAATTTCTTTTGTAATCGATGGTAAATGTTTCTTACAATTACAATTTTTTTTGTCTACGTTATTATTATTAAATCTGCAGGTAATTAAGTTTACTTGATCGTTAACCGGGAAATATAAATCAAAGACATCTGCACACGTAAAATTCTATAAATATATGTACGTATGTAAGTCCTTCCTAGTGGTAGTTTTAAATACCCACCCTTTTTTTGACATGTTTGCAAAGAACGTATTTTATTGGTTATAACTTATAACAACGCTAAATTTGCACAAATTTGTGATTAAAAATCAATTTTATTTAAGATAAATGACATAAACAAGGCACATTAAAATATTAAAATAAGACTTTCAAACCGTAGTGAAGGTATCCTGATATGTTTACCATCTTAACTGCTATATTTGCCTCTAGTTCTATTATTTACTTTAACCTTTTAAACAACGTTTATATTTAATTCTCACCAAGAAAAGGAAGTCTAAAGGATATAGATAGGGTGGCCTCTTCTGCCAACCAACTTTCAGGAATGTGTGATGGAGCGCAATGTTGTTGATACAACACACACAATTTCATTATCAGGATCTCCAGGATATTCGATCAAAATTACGCGTTTCTGCAGATAATCTAGATATTTTTTTATCCATTCGGTATATTAATGACCTCTTTGCAGCAATTGACCCCGACTTTACTCCTGCGTTGTTTGCAGATGGCTCCTTTACATTGATTGTATCGAAGGGAGATAGTTCACAACTAGAAAATAAACGCAGTTCAGGGTTGATGACTCTATTTGAATGATTTAACTTAAATTTGTTATATTTAAACAGCGGTAAAACTTCATATACCTATATCACCTGCTTCAAAACAACAAAATCTGGAAATTAAGCTGAAAATAGGTAATGATTTAATTTCACCACTTACAACAAAATTCCTGTGCCTGACTATACATCTACATTTACAATGAAAATCGCATTGCCAGTTACTTAATTCGAACTTAAACAGTTTATGCTACATGATCAGAAATTAAAAAAAAAATCTACCTCTAGATGAGGTATTAATGGTGTGTGATGTCCATGTGGCATCTCGCCTAATCTATGGGATATGCTTCTGTGGGACGTCTCCGGCCATTAAATCTGTTTTTATTACCCATAGAATAAAGTGATTTTTGGTAAAAAAATAATTTGAGGCGCATTCACCATTTTGTATTTTGTCAAAACTGGTTAAAGTAAAAAATACGTTATAATAATATAACAGATTTTAATAAATGTAAAAGATACATTATATTAAGCATTATTCTACATTTCTAATTTTTATTTTTGTTTTTTATATTTTTCTGATGAATGGATACATTTTAATAATAACTCATCTAATATTTGAGTCCTGGTTTCACTTCACACACTAATTACCAAAAAACCAGTACTGTACTGCTAAAACCAGTACGAATGGTCACATTACCATAGAAGGGAAGTTAGATTTATTCCAGGTCTCTCTTCAACCACTTCATGCAAGAGAAGATTTATAACACTAAATATCCTTACTTTGCCTGGAATTTTAATATAATAATAATGTAATTTTTTCTCTCTGATCAATTAAAATTTACTGTCAAGAGTAAGGTACATTCACATTGCACAAGAAAGGAGAACAGTTTACATATACCCCTTAACAAATTAAATGCAGGGAAAAATCGCCTTAATCTTTGGGACCGTTTATGTTCAACAAGATTCCCTCCCATTAAGGGAAATAAATTTAAAAGAGGATTTAAAAAAGTTTCGTTTTTTGGAATAAAAATGATCTTTACTTCACTTAATGAAGACAGGTCTGATAGCGTGTCCATCAATCCAGGTTATATGTATTGTTCTTTTGTGCAAACAGCTTTTCATCGCCCTCTCAAAGACCTAAATGTAAGTCAGTGTTTTTCAACCCAAATTGCACTGCAGACCAAGAAAACATCCAACATTTTGCACGGCACATGCACCACTACATAAAGCGCAAACTACTTTCATGTTTCTGATATTGGAGATATAGGCGTTTCGTTTAAGTTGGATGTCTTTAATTTTAATAAAAAGAGTTTTATTTAACAGACGGGCGTTTTAGAAATACTACTATAAAGTTAAAAGTCAATTCGGTGTCACTCTTTAACTGTAGCCTTTGTGTAAAACCTGCACACCCCTTTACGCCGGACCCACTGTATGTGTACGTCTGTTATCAATGCCAACAATTAGATCTGTTGACTAGTCTATAGTTGTCAGAAAATAAAATTCTGAAAAATTCTGTTCGCGGTTGCATTAGTCTAGCATTTCACACAATTATATCCTTATTCTATTAAAACCATCCTTAGAAAGTCCGTGGACAAAATTCTTTAGAAATACCATTCCTACAAGGTGCAATCAACCTTGTAGGAATGGTATTTCTAAAGAATTTTGTCAACTGACCGATGGCTAACACTTTGATCCAAATCTAGTTGTCGCACGAAGTTTTTGGTTTATCATCATCATGTCTAAGTAGGATTATCTAAAGCATTGTCTTCGTCTGTTGCAGCTTGTAGCCTCTCTGTCCTTGGTTTGTCTTATACGCTTCCTGTTTCGTCTTTTTAACAATTTGCTTAAACAGGTAAAATTAAATTGGTTGACATACACGATTCACGTAAGAACAAAAAAATTTTTAAATCAGAATATGTCCTCGAAATCCCGAACAAATTTCTTATAACCATTTCTTCATATAACTAGTATTTAAAAAGTGATGCGATTTTTTTGACATATTTTATTTCGACGTCGTTACTTTAAAACAGATGAACATTTTTATTGTTGGAATCCATTCGGGTCGTTTTGATAGTGGTACAAAATGAATAATGCAATATTGCAGCCCCTAAAAAGGTTTTATCTATAGGTATCCTTAAATGATTGCAGTAAGTGCAAGCAAGTAAACAAAGCTACTTTAATAAAATTGCGTTGTTTAAATTTTAAATTACCACTTAAAATACACCATACGAAAAACGTAACATTGTCAATAAATCCGACTTTAATACGGCGCTCGGACACGTAATACTACAATTCTCAAAACAAAGACGTTATTATGATTAAGTGCTGAAATCCAATGTGATTTTAAACTTTATATCCGAAAGGAAAACATCGTGAGTTTAATACTCCGGGTCCGAATATGGCTGCGATGACCTGAATCGCAAGTGCTTTTCAGCGCCCACATACACGCTCTCACAAATACGTATCATTTTATTTTTGCCAAAGTGAAGGCAGATAAATAAACCTCTGGAGTTCAAAATTTATTTGTGAAGTATTTCTGAAAGGATCCGCGGCGGTTAGTGGCGAGTGGTGTGCGGCATTGTGTTCGATTTGTTGTGTGGTCCTGTTTATGACACGTCCCCGGGCCTAAACAATATCGCATCACACTCCAGTCTAATGCACATGTTCCGCCGTTTCCCTGACGTAATTGTGGTAAAAGTAAATGAAGCAATTACTATACCTTGTGTTCACAGCGACGCGAACACTTGCTGAGTAATTTCAGAGGCAAACCTGTTTACCGCGACAAACCACATTCAATTTCAAACTGTGCGCGTTCTACACTATAATGCAGTGGTTATAATTAAATTTTCTCCATACTAAAGCGTCCCCCTTTATACACTGTGCAAGCATCTTACCTTAATCCCCATTTTACTTACTATGCGACTGGCGGACAATTGACACGAACAGCGCGCCGTCAAAGATTTCCATTTAACGTCTTGATAAACACTGCCTTCTAAATTATTAATGGCCGCATGTTGTACGGAGAAATTGGTTTTCGCGAAACTAGATTTTAAACAAAGAACAGCTAACACCCCCGTATAAAACCCTCATTTAATTAAGGATTCTTTTCTCTACGAGGAATACATTTTTATACTGAAGAAAAACATTTATAAATTCTACCAACAATTTTTCTTTGTTTCTGACCTGGTTAACTTTTAATGAAAGTTTTCTTCTTTAAAATTTTAATAAGATAATTATAAGTAAATTGAACATACAGAGTCTTTTAGCGAAAAGTTTAGTTATGTTATCAAGATAGGTTGTCAAAAATCCTAAATATATTTTTTTATATTTTCTTAATTTATTTATTTTCTTATTTCTGAATTGCAACCATAAAACGTCTCATTTTTTTAGTGTTAGAAATAGTTTAGTTTAGCTTTGTGTGTGTTTTGTTTAGAGTTACCGAGAAACCTAAATTTATGTTATAATAAATAAATTTAAACTGCAACATTTTTAAAGTTTTATTTCTACAATTTCGAATTTACAACATTATTTGCTGAAACCTGTGGGTGTAATACGGCCGTTGTTAAAATGGCGTGTTTCAAGATATTTTATTTACTTTGTCTTTGGTTTTTTTTTGTGATATTAAATAGAAAGTTAATAAATCTCAAAACCACAATCTATATAGATATCTGAGAAAAAAGAATCGCGCAAAAGGTACTGATGGACTTTTACAGCAAATGAAGATGGATCCTTGCCGAATTTCTGTTTGACGGGTCGCAAATATTTCACAGTTGAAAAATCGCTCATTTTGAGTATTTGTGGAACGATAGTTACTTACGAGTTAATATTTATTCAATTTAATTTGCGTCAATAAGATATGATGATTATATAATGTCTTACATAATTGTGTTAATTTTAAAAACATTTTTTTTTTAATATTAAAAAAATTCTTCTACCGAACATAATTGATGTGTTGACGTTTGTCTAAATATTTCTGCATAATTTCCGAGTTATGCTATTATTAGTACACTTAGGTTAAATAAAGATCAAAGTAGTCAATGTGGCAAAATCACTCTAAAGTGAGCGCTTAGTACCGTGTATTTATTATACAACCTCATCCATACTATTAACTAACAAGTAACGGGAGTGTGGAATGACGTGGGGAAATAATTACACGCCGGAGGGGTTCTGTGCAATTCTACCTATCATCGTGAGCAAAGTGACGCAATATTTTGAATATATTGCACAATATGAAACCGTTTATCCAGGCTACACATGTGATCATCAATTTGAAAATTAATTTTCCTTATAAACGTCCAACCGCTGACGTATTCTTAATAAACTTTAAAGTTTGGTATCAGGCTAACTTAATAATGAATAATAACTAAAATGTTATCATACATTTTCATGATAACAGAAAGGTGTTCTTTTTTAATGATTTAATTGGCTTGCAAATCAGTAATAATGTTAAGTTTTTGGATATGATAGTGCTCTGTCATGGAGAATCATATTGACGACGTTTGTAGTGCCTTTATGAGCCTTTATGAATTGCATTTATAAGCGACAAAAAGGAACGTTAATCAAAAATATAACAAAATACTTCCGTTCAAGTAGAAGTTGACGCTAATAAACGCAACGTGATGAAGAGTGAGAATGGAGACCGGACCTTCAAACATAGGAAAAGAATAGGAAAGAAGTTTATGAATGAAGTGTGGAATGAATGAGCAGTGTAGTTAACAGAAAGAAAAGTACTACGGAATCCCAGTGGAAAAATCATAATAATTGTGTGTAAATATTTAATGGTGTGTTGTGATTTTATTGTTGACAAAATTAGTGTGAATTTCTTGGTTGTGCAGGAAAGAGATACTTCTATTTATTCTATCTATCTATATTCTATCTATTTATTCTCTTAAATATGTTATATTTAATATATTTGTGTTCCGTTATATTTTTTTTACATTTTAATGCTTTTGTTGGCTGAAAGTTCAACAACAAAATTATTCAAATGTATTAGAATCTTTTCAATGGTTGTGAATCTTTTCAGTTATTTTACATTTCTACGCAGTCTAACAAATGTCAAAAGAAAAATAGGAAAATTATAAATATTTATAATATATTTATAAAAACGTCGTCATTGAAAGTAACAATTAATAGTAGTAAATTTTCTCGATGCAACTAAAACTAGTATACCCTTCAAAAAATATCCTCAGTGTTTCCAAAAATCATTGAATTAGTTCAACGTCAACTGTTCAATGATTTTTTTTTTTTTTTCTATTTGTCTGTGCGTTTGGCAGCAAGTATTAGGTGTTCCACAAGTTCCATTCTGGGCCTTTTATTGCTTTTATTTTCTGGATTTTAGACTGGATGGCAGTAATCCACAGAAGTGGGGTCCATTGTGCTACTCCTCCAGAGTGTCTCCCTGTTCCCCGCCAACCATCGAGTCAACCGGCAACGTCAATCAGCCTGAGAATCTTCTGGGTGAGGTGTCATTGTTCAAATTGACCAAACTTGACCAGAAGTATGAATCCTCTAAACGATACAAGCGCTGACTATGATATGTATCTTTTTGGTGGCAACTTTCCCTTTTATTTTACTGAGATTAAACCTGCACAAAATGCACAAAACCTTTTAAGGAAGATCTTTCCCATTGCCTGTTTGTAACTTTCATAGGTATCTCACTTCATCGTCGCGGGCTTTCATTCTTCATAAGGGTATTTCGGTGGCTATGGACAATCAAATTCCATCTTCCATGCCCAGACTGCCTTTCATTTAAGTTCAACAACATTACTTTCCATGAGACATTCCAAAGCGTGGTGTCTAGAGCAGCCTTGAGGTGATCGTCGAATGTACCATTTATGTCACCCAATACCAATGTGTGATAAAAATCAACAGCTTGTCTTGTATGTCGGTTCTGGAAAAGATTTTTCTTTTTTATATTTTGGAATCGGTGAAGATATCGAATATCTTAATTGGCACTTCTTTGAGCGATATACAGGCTCATTCACATAAGTGGTTCGTTAGAACTTTTCCGTGTTCCAGAAATATATCAACTCTAATAATTTGGGATTGTAAGCTACCCCACCTGATCTCTTATTTTAAATTATTGGCGCTTTTCCGGTTGCACCGGAAGTGATACCAACATTGTTATTTTATTTAAAATAACAAAGTTGAAATGTTATATTTTTTCATCGTTTTTTCAGATTCTACTCAGAATTCTACACCAAAACTTATAAGGGTACCCTATACTAAAATCTAACCGTGGAGTTTTTTTTTTTTTTTTGTTTTAGATAAATTTTAACAATTGCAAAGATATATTAAAAATTTGGTATTTCCGGAAATGCTGCACTTGAAATCTTCATGTTTGGCATTTTGCTAGTTGATACCATATATTACTGTATATAGTACTGTATTTTTAAATGCACTTAGTAATTCTACATCGACTGTTATAAGGCATACAAACCATTTTTTGAATAGTTTTTGAGTTATAAGTAGTTTACTAAATAATTCCGTTTATCCCTTATTTAGTGATCTTTACTTCCGATTGTACAGGAAGTGATACAAAAGCGCCAATAATTTATAATAAGAGATCAGCTTAGCTTATAATCCCAAGTTATTAGAGTTGATATATTTCTGGAACACGGAACTTTATTATTTTGAGTTTTACAAAAAAACGATGAAATAGTTTTTTGTTTAAGAACATGTGCGCTGTTTGGCGGCACCTTCAATTGTTTTTTTTCCATTTCCGGTTAAATCGGAAACGGACACAACTTTGGTTTTCTAAATGACACTCTGTATATTTTTTGACATTTTTTGATTCGTTACATTTTTACTTTCTGTACGTACCAAATTTTATGGGTGCTTTATAAGAAAATTTTGCTGTAAATCTCAAAAAAATATTTTGAAGTGTTCAAGACAACTATTTACAAAACAAAATATCTATTGCCATGAAAACAAATTTCTTTAAGTATTTGACGTCTGTCACTTCTCTCAGAGTTTGTTTATTATTTATTTAGCAATAGATCCACTTTTTCACTATTATTCATTTTTATTGTACAAACAAAGATTACAATTATTATTATTATAATCAATTTCGTAAAAGGTTTTCAAACTATATGTCGTAAACAAACTCTTGACAGAAGTCACAGTCAAATACTTTTCATGGCAATAGATATTTTGTTTTTTAAATAGTTGTCTTGAACATTTCAAAATATTTTTTTTTTAGATTTTAGCAAAATTTTCTTATAAAACACCCATAAAATTTGGTACGTACAGAGAGTAAAAAAGGTAGCGAATCAAAAAATGTCAAAAAATATAAAGAGTGTCATTTAAAAAACCGAAGTTGTGTCCGTTTCCGGTTTAACAGGAAATGGGAAAATACAATTACCGCCAAACAGCGCACATGTTTCATAGTTTTTTTTGTAAAACTCAAAATAATGAAGTTATTGAGAGTTCCCTCTTTTTTGTAAGACCCTGTATATAGCTGTTTCAATATTATTTTTATCGTAAAAATTCTTCTGTAATACTAATATTATACTGGAAATCATTGGCAACTGTATGATTAATAACAATCAATGTAAAATGCACTGCATGTGACCGATAGGAAAAGTAAAGTTACTTTTACAAATGGTAAAGTTGCATTTCTCCGCAAATTCTCACTGGCAGTTCAGTCACTTGTAAATCAATAAAATTTATACTATTCAGAAACAAAATTAGGTATATTAAAAGTCTTAAACAAATTTATTATTATTACAATGTATATGAAAACTAGTGCAAGATCATAAAAGTAATATACAATAGCAGAAAATACATTGTTGCTATTAAACAGCTCGGTGGTCTAGTGGTAAAAAGGCCGGATTCTCAGTGTGAGAATCGAGGGTTCGAGTCCCGCCTAGTCAGCTTTCGCTGTTGGAATAATTAACAGTGCAACATCTATCTCTTACGGCGAGGAGATGATAGTAACAAAGCCATGGAACACTTTACACACACAAAAATGCACATAAAATGGTGCTCCAGCAATTCTCGATAAGCGAGAGCTTGAGAAGCGTTCGGGTAGCACCGCACACTCACACACACAAAAAAAAATTATTACAATGTATTTATAATGGATGTGGACCACATTGGCTTTGAAATTAATTGACTTTTAAATATAAATAAATTGTGACAGAATTATAAAAAACAAAAATCTTAAAAACAAGTTAATCGGCCGTATTTTGTATCTTTCATAGCAAGTTGTTAGGATAGCAGTGTTGTTATCAATATATATATAAAATACAACTTGTCATGGTGACAGTAAAAATAACAACATAACAACTTTGCTAAAAGTTACAGAATAAATGTACTGAATGTATATTATAATCTCAAAAACTGTCTGTCAATCAGCCGTATTCTGTAACTTTTAGCAAAGTTGTTATGTTGTTATTTTTGCCATCACCATGACAACTTGTATTTTTCGACCAATCAAAAACCTGTTTCTATAGTGATAACAACATTGTTATCTTGCTCAACTTGCTATGAAAGTTACAGAATACGCTGAATTGTATGAATGCATTGACTCATGACCTTGCTAATTGAGCTCATATAATCTCAAATTTAGATAAACCAATTCAGTTTTGTGACACTTTCGAACGCGCCACTTGTATATCGATCCACAAAAATTAAAAAGTAAGTAATTTCTAAAATTTAAAATAGTTTACGAATTCTAAAATTGCAGTAAAGAGATGGGGTTCATAACAGAAATCGGCGTTGTTTTATTAACGATTTATATCGCCGTCTTAATGTACCTTAAATGGTGTCATAAGTACTGGGAACGTAAATCGGTCCCTTACATCAAACCAAAAACAATTTTAGCAAATGGTGGTGAGTCGATTCTTTCGAAAAAGAACACCATGGAAGTTGTACAGAAATCGTACGACTATTTCAAATCAATCGGTACGAAACACGGGGGAATTTACATGATAAACCAACCTGTGTATATGCCAATTAATTTGGACATGGTCAAAAATATTTTAACTAAAGATTTTCAACATTTCACTAACCATGGTTTTGGCTTCGATGAAAAAGGCGATCCGTTGAGCGGACATCTTTTCAATTTAGAAGATGAGAATTGGAAAAATATGCGCGTTAAACTGACTCCGACGTTCACATCGGGAAAGATGAAGATGATGTTCCAAACGTTGGTCGATTGCGGCGATCAAATGAAAGATCACCTTGACAAATGCGCTTTGACGAAAAGTGCCGTGGACATAAAAGAAATTTTGGCTTGTTACACCACCGATATTATAGGTTCGTGCGC
>JAFFZR010021580.1:4115-19999 GCA_018397195.1 Lethrus apterus | reverse complement strand
AATTAATTCGGTAATCACCACTTAAACATCAAGGAGGTCTATCAAAAGCAAAAGAAAAATGTAAGAAATGTCATTTAAAAAAATCGATAATGACGTCATTACACCTTAAAACTTCACTCTTCGTCTTAGATACATAAATTACTGTTATTTGATTTAATTTAGAATGTTTACGATTATTATTTTTACTAAATTATAACCACTGACGATCTGAAGTAAATGTGTCACTTATTCAAAAAAATTGTTAGGTGAGGTACCAATTTTTTTACATCACCGTTTAAGTAGTAAGAAGGTCTATTAAAAACAGAAGAAAAAAGTGGGGGTTGTCATTTAAAAAAATTTATGATGACGTCATTGTGCAAAAACAAATGACGTCATTCCAAAAAATTAACGTCAGAAGATGGCATTTTAAAAACAAAAATTGACCTGTCCGAGCGATTTTCTTAAAAACATTATAAAACGCTTTTATGAATTTTGTTCCTAACTTTATCACCACACTGTATATGTGCAAATAATTTTCTATGTAGAAGAAAAAAATAATACATATGAATGAAAAACAGATAATAATACGTAATATTTTCAGTTTCTTCTATCTCGTTTCATGAATGTTAGATTATTATGCAAGAGAAGCAAATACCAGTTCATCATTTATTACTAACTGCCCTGAATAAGAATGAGACATACCAATAAACTGATTGCCATAATTGGAAGATGACAGAGGGCTTATCCTCTATCACTTTAGCGTATGTAATAATGTGCACACGACGAAGGCACAACAAATAAATGACATTATCAGTAAAATAAACTAAAATAATTTACATAAAAGTAAGGGGTTTGCGCGAACCCCCATCGTACATCTCTGATTGTATCATTCCTTACATCATATGCTTGGTAAAATTTTAGTTTTATTTATTATAGCTTACATACGTTGTTAATTCTGTGCTTTTCTTGTTTAACCACGTTTTTGTCTTGTTACACCATTGCTTTGTTTTTAAACTGAATTTTTGCTTTGTGTCTTTAATTTTATCATTTATTACCAAAATAACAAATGTTTGTATTCATACGTAAATAGGTGCCTATAATTTTCAGAATTTTTTAAACTCTTAAGAGATTTCAAGGTTTTTTTGTTTCACGTGAATTACTGAATGCGAACACCTATGCACACACGAACATGAATAATTTACAATCATTTTGTTTGTTGCAGATGTATGTGACAAACTGATATTTACTTGTTATACTTGCGGAAAGTCATATAAGAAAAAATGCTCACTTGTTAGACATATTCGTTATGGCAATTGCAAACAACGAAGCCGTAAAAGATCTTTAGATTTCGTTGATTTTGGTACGTCTTTAACTCTTTACTAATTTAAAAATAAATAGGATTAAATCTAACTAGCCATGAAAAATATTTTAGTTCTTTTATTGTGTCTCTTTATGTATCATAATCATACGTTTTAATTGGATATCTGTGGTATATTTTGGTACCTCGATACGTTTCCCATTGCCAAATTCTGTTCTTCCATTTTCTTTGTTGTATTGGTTCTACTTCTGATTCTAAAACATGGTCTGTTCAAAATTATTCATTCCTTCTTCAAAGTTGTGCAAATATCATCAAGATAAATTTTTTGTCAGATTTTTTCATTACTAAACATTTTCTTCATTTCTTAAATCTTCATATGATTAATAAATTGATTGAATCGAACAAAAATATTAAATATACATTATATTTTATTAATTATTAAAATTCGTAGCCTTTTTCATGACTGGGCAGAAAACTCATTTTATCTAACATATTTTATAAAGAATCGGTTTCAGAATCGCAGAATGATAAACTTGGGAATGACGACGATGTTATAAAATCTGAAAATGACGAAGATAACGAAACCAACGACAAAGTGAAGAGATTTTTGTGTTACAAATGCAACACTTCTTATTCCAATAAGCCTAGTCTTATAAGACATGTAAAACAATGCATCGTCGCCATAATGAAGTGTATATACTGCAATCGACCTTTTAAACATAAATCTGTCTTTCAGAATCATCTTTTAACGTGTAACATAAGAAAATACTTGGTATAGTACTTTTTATTATTTTTTTACATTTATCGCAGATGTGTAAATGTCAATGTAATAATGCATGTTAATGTAAGAATATTTTGTGTTCATTGTATAGAAATACAAACTTAATTAGAAAAAAATGGTTCAAATTCAAAAGTTTTGTAAAAGGCCAGTGAGCCACCGTATAATATAAATTATGTATGGATCAGACACGCCAACAATAATGTTGGCATCATCAATGAGAAACACTAAACTACTTATAAGGTTATTCTCACTTGCTGTAATAAGTTCGCGCTTTTCTTTATTCGATATACGAGGGTCGTTCAGAAAGTAAGTTTAACGATACTAGCGCCGCTCTTGGTGATAAGGTAGAACTATACAATTTCACGAACGTGTTCTCTCATGTATTCTGATTAATTTAGTAGGTCGCAGAGTCTGGTCGGTCGATTGTTGCGTGTTTTATAACATTTTATCATGGAGATTCCGATAAAATTTGCATCCAAATGTGAACCGCGGAGTATAATACGTTTTTTTACTGCCAAAAACTTCACTGCCACAGAAATTTATCGAGAATTTTGTTCTGTTTACGGCGATAAATAAATGAGCCTGCAGATGGTAACGCGTTGGCGTACAGAGTTTCCAAACGGGCGCGAAGAGTTGCACGACGAAGTGCGCGAAGGACGACCAGCTCATGCAGTCAACGAGGAGAACGTTGCGCTTGTGAAACAGCTGATAGAGGAAGATGCGAGGTATACCCTGGACGACTTGGCCGAAAAACGCAGGCGCCGCGCCGTGTCTCAGTACTTCAACAAACTGGACGCAAATCATTTCGACTTAGGAATTAAAAAACTTGTAACTCGTTATACGAAATGTATTGAAAGATGTAGCGACTCTGTGTAAAAATAGGAAATTGTCTGAAATTTTCAAAAATGGCTCTTTCACAGCTTTATTAGACCGTTAAACTTACATTCGGAACGACCATCGTATTAGGATTTCAACTAAAAATAATTAACATTAATTAAAACTAAGATATTTTTTGTTACTTTTAGTATTTGTGTTTTGGGCTTGGGATTATACAACGGTTCATTCTGTATAAAAATGCCATAAGAATAATTATATAAAAATACCATAATTTTAATCGGTGGTAGTTTAGCCCAAACCTTAATGCTCAATAACGGCAGTTCTATCCTCAATTTAAATTTAATGAATTACTTAAATTTTGATTAAAAGAGTGAAAAATGAAAAAATATTAGTTTAAATATCACACTACAAAATTTCGGCGTAAATGGTTTTAGATATTAAATAAATTATTTTTTATGATGAAATTAAATAGAACACCCATTTTTTCGGAATTGGGTTTGCACTAAATTTAGCTGTAGAAATGTGTTATTTATAATATTGATGTCGTGCTTTATTGTCGTGTTCACTATGAAGTTGTATGTTTGATTTAATTAATAATAACATTTCCAGTAGTAGTGAATTTTCCTAATATTACGGTTCAGATATGTTGAATATTGGACTTAATTCAAATTGTCTAGTCTAATTAATTAAATATTACATTGCCTCCCCCCCACTTAAAAATGCCCATTTATACATATTCGCTATTCATTCATTCCATATGTAGATTTTCTAGAGCATATATTTGCTACCATTGTCCACCACTCCTACACATTCCTACGAGAAAAGTTATGAAGTAATGAATAAATATTCAAATCTGTTTAACCTCTTAATCTCATATAAAAATTCGCCGTTGATGTGATGGTATTTGTAACGTTCATTAGTAAATAAATCAATAAACAATTAAAAGAATTTTATTTGAACCTTCTTTTCCTAAAATAATTAACAAAATAATTTAATTTATTAATATAGTATTTATTAATAATTGAAATAGTTTTCAGGGGAATGCAATTCTGCTTGGATCCAAATGGTCGTTACATGTGCCCTACCTGTACCTTAACATATAAGCAGAAAGGACATGTAGTTAGACACCTAAGATACGAATGTGGCGTCGAACCGCATTTCTCATGTCATATATGCTACCGGAAATTTAGGCAGAAAATCCATCTGAAGAAACACGTTGCCTCTAGACATGACTTAAATAAATTTACGTAATATTATAAATTAATTTTTAAATACGATTTTTGTACGCTATTTGTATACAAACTTAAGTTTACTTTTGTTATTTATATTATGTTTAATTTATGATATAAAAGTTATTAAAAATATTAAAAAAAACTCACTGTTTATCGCATAACTGACATTAAACGAAAAGAATTTAAAAAGAAATGAAATTTAAAATTGAAAGAATCACAATAATTTCAATGCTACTAAATTATACTTATCTTTTATATTTGAGCACTCAACCAATAGAACCAAAAAATGTAATAAAATATATTTATTACATAATTATTTTTGGTTTCTATTGGTTGAATGTTCAAGAATAAAAGGAATAATTTCAAACATATTCAACCAAGAATTTGACACACGCTACCAAATGAAGAAATATGTAAGTATAGAAATGAATTGAGAAGTAAGTGAGAAAATGAGAACATAAGACTATAATGAGCAATTCTTTCTGTATAAAATGATTAAAAATGTTGTTCTTTTCATGTTTCATTGGTAATTATGAAGAAAACATTTGACATCGTTAAATTACAATACTTTTTAGAAATATTTATTTATTGGGTGTGTAGCGATTTTTTCCAATTATTTTATTAGAAAAATTGCTAAGTCGAACCAACTAAATCGATAAATTTGTAAAAGTTATATGTTTTTCCGAAAACAAAAATATTAAAGTAGCATTAGTTTTGGTTTAGTTTTTTAGTTAGTCTAGAAAAAATTTCTAAAATTAATTTAATGTGTAATGTACTTTACTAACAGTTTATTTTTTCAGAGATAATAAATGACGATGGCAGTGAAATATACCAATGTCTGCAATGCAAGAGAACTTATAAATACAGAACTTCTTTAAACCGACATATTAAATATGAATGTAATAACAGGAAGCTCTTTCGATGTTATCTGTGTAACCAGGGATTTTCTCAAAAAGCCACCGTTTTCAAACATATAAGTCGGAAACATAACTTATAATTAATTTCTGTATTTTTATCTAAAGAAATATTAATAAAAATAATATACCTAGTTTATTTAATAATTTTATATTTGATTTGTTTTGCAATTCGGAAGTTGGATACTTAAAACATTAATTTCTTAAGTTTTAGTTCTAAGTTTTTTAGTTATTTTTATATCTTATTAATATTTTATTAACAGGAATAATGAAATATAAAATTATGAAGAATATAAATAACATTTCAGAGTTTCAAGATTTTGATATCAAAGAAAACTAACAATGCACATTTCCTAAGTATTCGAGAAGATATAAATAAATAAATGAACACATTGAGGAGACATGTAGCTACTTTAAAATAAAAATGTTTATTTATTTAATGTTTATTATTATTATTTATTAATGTGAAAAGAAATTTTCGCAAAAAAATGTCCATCGCTTTAATGCATAATTAATATGTTTGTTGATTATACGATTCCATAGTTAATAAAAATATTTACTTTACACATTGATGTTTGAATTATAAAATAAAATGAGGCTTTTCCATCCTTAAAATAAAATAATCAAATTTAACGTATTATTTTTAATTTCATAATTTTTTTAGATTTATCCGTAAAATCGCTTCGCAATGTGCAAAAATACGGAAACATGACCGACTCCATATCGGAAAAGTATAAATGTCCGAAATGTACGAAACTTTATAATTACAAAAGCACATTACTCAGACACCTCCGATACGAATGTCATAAGGAGGGATCAGAAAAATGTCCGTTATGTCATAAAATTTTTAAACATAGGCATAACATGACGATGCATATGCATACAATACATGCTGCCGCGCATGGAATGGCTACATCGCCGAAGCAATAAACGTTATTTAATATGATAATTTCGATAAGAAGTAATTTGTATTGTTAGGAAATAAATAACTTTTAATTTCATTGCTTAATTATTACAAATTCATTTTTGCTTGAACACAGCAATAATCGAATGTTATAACTTAGACTTAAGCTTAATTCAAACAGTTAGTAACAGGTAATCTTATTTGATGCTCAAATACGCAGTGATTGTATTTACGGATGTCATAATTTTTTTTTTTTTTTTTTAATGTTTCTTTGCGCCCTATTTTCTTGTTAGACAGTCATACATTGACATTTGATGTCGCTTACTAAGTTTAATGCGCTGATGTATTCGTCAATAATTTTAAAAGCAAATCGCGTGAGTATTGATGTAGCCGCACATTTTTGTACTTTACAGATGCGAATTATTTTCTACATTTTGATTCCCATAAATTGGTCACTGGCTTTTCTTTATTTGAACCACAAAGTCTACAAAATATAGAAGTTAATCACTTAAAAGATATATGTAACAATTTGTTATTTAGACATTATAGCTGATTATTCTTTAACATGTTATTTTCTAATGCAACTGTTATTATTGCTTAGCTTGCCTGCCGTGCAGTCTCCTCTGAAATTTTTCAAAATGTACGTTGTGGGTTTGAGCAACGTTTGTATAATTGTATGGAAGTTGGGGAAGGCCATTTCCAACAACTTCTCAAATAAATCTTGACTGTTTTTCTAACTAAATTGCCCTTTCTTTTTTTGTGATGACGTCATAACTACAAAACAAATGAAAATCGGCAGGTGAATTGCACGTATTAATGTGTATTTTTGAAATCAAAAATCGACCTGTTTCAGCGTTTTTTAAAAAACCGGTTGAGTTCGTTTTTATTTTAAATATTCCTTACTTTTTGTCCTCACTGTATAATATAATTTTGTTAAATTAAAGAAGTAAGTTCATATTTATTGAAGTCATTTGAATAATTTAAACTGAAAATTTTCCTTGGTATTAAATTATAATTAATTCAAATCATAACTGAATTTAACAAAGTTAAGGTTAAATTCGATTTAAAACGCAGGAAAGTTTTCCCTAGATATTCGTTGGTTTAATCCCATAATGTGGAATACTAAATCCAAGACCGTTTTTATTAAACTAGGGAACTATATTAACAAATTTTCCTTACAGCGCACTGCGATTAGCTGCATATATGAAATATACTAATTAAATTAAAGTTAGATATTTAAAATAAAAATACTAAATATGAGATTAAATTAAAACCTACAACTAATTAATTGTAGCAAAAGGATTTAAGCGACGTCGAATAAAAATGCAACGAATCATAACAGTAAATATTCGAATAAATTCTTTACATAAAGATGTTGAGGAAACATAGCCTGTTGTTCTGTAAAATATATTCTAAAAGCAAACATTCCAATTGAAACTTATCTGTGCAAGAGTAACTCGAAATAGCAAGTCATAAGTGGTATCGAAAACAATTTTCCGGCTTAGAGAGTATTTGTACGTGTTCGACAAGAAATACACTAAGGGGAGAAAACACATTTCTGTGTTTTCTTATAGCGTGATGGGCGTGAGCTTAATACGAAAGACGCTGGTTCTAATACTTTACGATCTCGGCTGAAAAAGCGGCTTTGTTCTATCATCGATTCGAAAACTTAATAAATTCTCAAATGTATTTTAAAGTCTCCAAGACAGAATCGATAACATGATTATCATATTTCATAAGGTAATGCCTTGTTTTTATAAGAATCGCGCTGTGATGATTATGAAATAAAATAATATTATACATTATTAATGTAACATTATGTATATTATATTAACTTGATTTGTGGCTTATAATTCACAATATTTTAGTCGCTAATCTAAGGGGCATCTTCACAGCTGTTTTGGTAGATTGCTGTGAAAATGATCAGTAAATGAAATAAGCAATCTCTAAAGCTTTGTAAATCAACGTCAAAATTATTGCCAATGAGTTTAAAATGCAAGGAATAAAATAATATGACTGAATATAAATATTTGTAATCCTCTTGTTGATGCCGTCAAGAATTTATGAATATTTTCATAAGATTCATAAGATCCAATCCTAAAAGCAAATATTTTCGTATCACGTTTACGACATTTACAACTAATGTGAAAATCAACAAAGTCAAGTAAATGTCAAGAAATTAATTCTCAGCTTTTCCGATGAAACTTGCGATTTTTGCATAGCATCTCTTACACATTCAAATTAGAAAATCAATTAGAAAACGCAATAAAAGACAAATTAAATCCAAACACTGTAATTAAGAGTCCGAAACATAAACACAAATGCATTTCAATTCCAATGAGATGGAAATTTCAACCATTTGCTTTACGATTCGATTTTGTGCGTTGAATTTAAACGACGTAAATACATTTGAAAGTTTAAATATCTTTCCTACTAGAGATAACGATCGTTAAGTTCCTCGCCGTTAAACTCCTCAAACTTTAATAATGTTCACAGTTCAATTTTTAATGTAAGATAGCAACATATGTGTACAGAAATAGTTTTATTCCCAGCCGAGCTGTTTGTAAATTCACTAAACGGTAATTATTAATTTTGAAATAAAATTACACTCACGTTCATAAGAAATAGAACAATCAATGTTTCTAGCGGAACGAAAAAGGTTTTTTTTTTGTTTTTTATTGTATGTTTCCTTAGCTTAACGCTTGTCATGATTTGCGGGGGCACCGTTTAAATGTAAGTTGTGTGTGTAAAGTGTTCCATGGCTTTGTTACTATCATCTCCTCGCCGTAAGAGATGTAGCACTGTTAATTATGCCAACAGCGAAAGCTGACTCAGGAGGGTACCGGACACACCAGGAGAAAAATTCCTACCCAGGCGACTCGAACCCTCGACTCTCACACTGAGAGTCCGGCCTTCTTACCATTAGGCCATCGAGCCTAATATGAAAGATATTATCAGCGAGATGGGGACTATAATGAACCTCATTACTAAGTTAATAAACAAAATTAATTAATGGATCAAATATAAAAAATTGCTGAGTGGAACGTCAAGGCAAACGCTCAGAAGAAGTTAAATCGGCCTCAAAAAATTCCCATTCGGTGAAAGACCGGAATAACCAGGAAAAAGCTGAAGTATTCGCAAGTCATCTATTTATCTATACCAGGGGTGGGCAACCTTTTTTATAATATGGGCCAGAAAAATTTTACGATTTTTCCGCGGGCCGTAGTAGTTAATTAATTGACACCTTCTTGTGCCCTATAATTTTTTACTCTGCAAATATGAAATAAATAAAAAAAGTGTTAAAATTAGTACTAAATTATGAACATACATGTTGCTATGTGCGTTTATAATCAATTCAAACTAAAAGAATTACAATGAAATTTCTTTTAAAGATCTCGCTGGCCGGAGTTAAACCCCCACCCGCGGGCCAGCTACGGCCCGCGGGTGGGGGTTGCCCATCGTTTCTCCAGGCAATCCCGAATAATCCGGGTAAATCCGGAAAACTCCGAGTAAAATCCGGCCAAAATCCGGAAAGCTCCTGGAAAATCCGGGCAAAATCCGGGAAACTCCGGGCAAACTCCGGGAAACTCCGGGCAAAATCCTTGGCGACTCCGGGCAAAATCCTTGGCGACTCCGGGCAAAATCCAGTAAAAACCGGCCTAAATCCGGGGAAACTCCGGGCAAAGTCCGGGGATTCCGGGGAAACTCCGTGCAAAGTCCGGTAAACTACGAGCATAATCCTTGATGACTCCGGGTAAAATCCAGGAAAATCCGGTATAAATCCGGGGAAACTCCGGTATAAATCCGGGTAAACTCCGGGCAAAGTCCGGGAAATTCCGGGCAAAATCCGGGAAATTTCAGGAAAAATCCTGGAAACTCCGGACAAAATCCGGGAGGGTTGGCAACTGTAGCAAAAGTAATTCCCATTATCGGCCAATATCCAATTAATCAGTGTTTTCAAACTTTAAGATCAGAGGTAGGCAACCTTTTTTATAACATGGGCCAGAATAAATTTTACGTTTTTTCCGCGGGCCGTAGTTAATTGACACCTTCTTGTGACATAATTTTTAGTCTACAAATATGAAATAAATAAAAAAAAGTGTTAAAACTAGTAATAAATTTTGACATACATGTTGCTATGTGCGTTTATAATCAATTCAAACTAGAAGAATTACAACGAAAAATATTTATTTATAAATTCTTCTAAAGATCTGGCGGGCCGGATAGAAACTTTTCGCAGGCCGAAGCTGGCCCGCGGGCCGGGGGTTGCCCACTGTTGATCTATATAACCGCATGATCCTGACGAATTCGAACAAACGCTTTATTTCACGAGTACTTAGATAACTCCATAAATGTATCTATCAATTAAAAAATGTACCTATCGTGAAGTCAAAAATATCATTACGAAAGCAATAAACCCCAATAAAGCAGCAAGTTACGGTTGCAGAAAGACTACTCGTAGAAATGGCACAAAAGGAAATTAAAGCGATCCAACAAATATGTAATGCAGCTCCAAGGCTTAATCATTCCCCCAGTCAATGGAAACTTGCTGAAATCCTCATGTTGCCAAAGCCAGTAAAAAAACCCAGATGAAGAAACGTCTTATCGACCAATAAGTTTGCTACCAGTTTTCTCGAAAGTTTTTCAAAAACTGCTAGTGATACGCTTGGCACCTATCCTACGTTGTATTTGGTGAACAATCATTTCTTTCAGCATCTTTCCTGGACCTGAGCAAGCTTTTAATAAACTGTGGTGCTATGATAAACTATTGACAAGCTAAAATTAATCAAAAGCTTCCTTTTCACTTTTATACAGTGCGATCGTTGGCTGTGAAACGCTCCAAATAAAAAATTACCAGATCATCTGCGGCCAAAATGCTCCCACAGGCCAACTTTTGTTTTTGAACCTCCACTGTTTTGAGTAATGACGTCATCCCCATTTTTTTGAAATGGCAACCTATATTTTATATTTCGTTAGGATTTTTAAATCTGTTTTCAAAGGTATACATTGTAAATAGGTTACATAAGAAAAATCAAGAAAAACGGCCTTTTTAATAGAAAGATGAACGGAGTGAACAAATTAATCTAGTTGATCCATGATACGACAAAATTTTACTAAGAAAAGTTGTTTAGGATAAGAAATTATGGCCCTATACAAAATTTCAGGAAGATCTATCAATTTTGATTAAACCGTCTTCTTTTGTTTAGGTATTTCATTCATCTCTCTATCAAAACTTTAAGGCCATTTTTCATGATTTTTTCTTATCTAACCTATTTAAAATTGTATACCGTTTGAAAACAGATTTAAAATCCTATCGAAATAAAAAATATAGGTAGTCTTTAAAAAAAATATCGATGACGTCATTACACAAAGGAGTGGAGGTAAAAAATTGACAACTATCAAAAAAGATGCGCGTTCAAAAACAAAAGTTGAACTGTCGGAGGATTTTAGCCGTAGATGATCGGGGAATTTTTTATTTGGAGCGCTTCACAGCCAACGGTCGCAAGGTATAATGCTTAAAGCCCCTATCAGACAGATATTTCACGTAAAACAGCAAGCAATTAAATCAGGAGTACCCCAAGGCAACGTTTTGGGACCTATTTTATATCTCCTCTACATTAACTATTTACCAAAAATAAATATAACAACATTTTGCTGATGATAACCATACAAATCTCGTAATAGCGTCAACAAACTGAAACTTATTGGGAAACCTAAACCAAATACAGGAATGGCTAGAAAAGTGGAAATGAAAATAAATCAGTTCACATAACTATTTGACACGAGCTCGACAAACCGACGTTGGTTTCTGGGTTATTACCCAACGTCAGTACGGCTATTGTGAGCTAATGCTTGCTGGGCTCCCTTATATAGTATTACGGCACTTCCCGATAGATGGCGCACGTGTATTTGTTATAAATTTCAGTTCACATAACATTGACATAACATAACACATAACATTGACGAAGAAAGATATCTAACCAAGAAAGACATCTAACCAAGAAAGACGTCTAACTGTCACACTAAATAGTAACGAAGTAGCCCAGGAGGAAGATGTAAAATATCTGCTAAAACATCTTGATAGACTTAATAGATAAAACATATTTTTGGAAAGAGAAAGCAACTAGAACTTATATCTACTGTCTGATTGGTAGGGAATCACAATTAAACCTAACTAATTAGTTTACAAAACAATTTTAAAGCCTGTATAAATCTAAGGCATGTGGGAAACGGCAAGTAATTCGAATCCTTCAAAGATTTCAGAAGGAGGTGCTTAGAATTCTAATAAACGCCCCATGGTATTTCCCCAACATCATGATCACAAGAGACCTTATCTTCAGTTAAAAAAGAAGTCACACGCTACAGAACCACAATCAGAGCGCATCTAAATGTATGTACTCGTTAAAAAGTGAATGTTTAAAGAAGTTCAACATTGGTTGAATTTCTAAATAGTCTGTTAATTTTATCAAACATATTAACATCGTCAACTTTTACACACTTTACAAGCGTATAAAATAGATTTTTTGAATGTTACAAAAAGTAACACGAGACGAAACTTACGAAGACTTCTAATAAAATCAAAACGAGTGGGGCATAAATTTCCCTTTCGTTTCAATTAAACCGAAACAACGTCAGCGATATTTGCGTTTCGTTTTTAATATTAATCATGTAGATCGTAATCTTTTATGTCGTCGTAAAAAAATTATATATGCCACAGCCCGTGATCGTAAAGTTTATTGAACGAATAAGAAAAAAAATGTATAAAAGTGACAATTTAGCATAAAATATACCCAGGAACAAAACGTTTTTTTTTTGTAAAATTATGATGTTACATTTATAATTTTATGGCAATTATTTCGTATTCGTTGGTATAATATTTAAAAAACGGGAAAATGAAATGGTAGGCAAGTACAAATCAAGAAGATTCAATCATATTCGTTTTATAGATTTTGAAGAATAATTATGTTTTTGTGTAACTTTATTAAATGGTGTAAATTGATATTAAAATAACTATTTCCAATATTTTGTTTGCAAAAAACCTTTTAATTTGTGCAACTATTTTCAAACTTCCTTTCTTCATTTCTCCTCCATTAGGATGAAGAAATATGGTTGATTTTGATGAATAAGAGCAAAGACGGAAATGTCGACATTTTATTATTATGTTTTTGTGTAACTTTATTAAATGGTGTAAATTGATATTAAAATGACTATTTTCAATATTTTGTTTGCAAAAAAAACGTGGAGTAATTTGTGCAACTTTTTTTCAAACTTCCTTTCTTCATTTCTCCTCCATTAGGATGAAGAAAGATGATTGATTTTGATGAATAAGTGTAAAAACGGAAATGTCGACATTTTATGGGAAAGAGTAGAAAATCCAATATAGAAATAGGTTCAACACTCGCATAACATAACTTACAAAAAATATGAATTCTTTTTGAATTTATTTTTATATTTTATGAGGCTTTTTCAGTGACTAAATTAAACTTATATTCCAAGTATTCGCGAATAATATAAACTATTCAACACCACCTATAAAATATATTGAATTTTATACAAAGTTTACCACACTTGTTTACTAACTAAACTCACTCCGGTGTTTACCAACAACGCGAACGCGAATAAATATCCACGAATACATAACTGTGATTTGCGTTCAAAAACGAGCAAAAATCATTCGTAAAAACCCGCGTCTATGCGACATAATGGTTCCTATATACGCCTTCCCTTTTGCTCGTGTTTTCCCTCCGCGTGCGCGGCTATTTATGACCGGAAAGTTATTAGCGCGAAAACTAGCTGGGGCCGATTGTAGACATTGTACAATTCATTGCGAATGTTGATTCCGTTTCGCCAACATCAAAACCGGAACGGCTCTGAACTATGTAACTCGTGCGGATCGTTAAGATATGCAAAATCAACGGTTCGATTCCTTCGAAGCAATAAAATGTCGCTGAGTAACTGGAGCGTTAATTCAACGAGTTTATAAACTTGAACTGATTACGAAAAGAGTGTATAATTATAATCATGATATTGGAAATTCAATTCGATACGTAAAATTACTGGAAATTCTCAGTCAGTTTCCAAAGGAAGGTCGATTACCTTCCTTTGGAAACGACCTGAAACTTTTTTCAACTTATATCACAATTTAATTGAAAATAAAAAATTTCTCAAGGAAATTCAACAATAATTCTTTGTATTAGAAAATTGACGTTATTAAAAATAAAAAAAAATTGTTTAAACAATTTTTTCCAGTTTCCAACTAAATGAAATTGTTGAAAATAATTCAGACGAATTGTTATTGATGTCATATTTTATACACATTTTAACATGGCATTTTTGTTGTTGTTGCTCTAAGAAAGGTGACCATGAACACCAGACCTAATCCCTTAGGTCTTGTTTCTGTAGGGATATATTAAATCAAAAAAAAAAAAATTAAACAAATCTTCTAATTATTCAAGATGTTTTAAAAAACGAATGGGCTGTTTACCCAAACTTAATGTACAAGAAGACACCTTTCAAACAACTAATATCATAGAATTTACTTGAATACAACAGAATATAATTTTATTATTTAACATTTTTTTTTTTTTTTTGGTAATATTTAGTTGTGAATAAAGCTTTCGTCGTTTTACATTAATGTGTCTCAAAAACCGAAGGCTATAAAACTGACAAAAGTCGCGATGAATTATTCAATCCGAGATAAAGTGTAAATGGTTCCGGGGCGTTTTGAACGCAAAGACGAATTAAATCTAAGCGATTACAATAAACTGTTTATGGTAATCGACGAGCGCAATCAAAACCCACCGACCTTTAGTAATTTTCTAGTCGCCTCGTAACCCGGAGTTTACGGAATTGTAAATTTTATCCGCGTAGAGGCGTCACGTGCCAGTGTAATTTTTCCAAAGGCGCGCTTTACCACCGCACCATCAAATAGCCGCATTTTGTGGAAATCGTTTCGGTGTGAATACGATATGACACGTAATTCACATTCATCCTGAACACGAGGCACGGTAAACAACGAACCAGAAATATTCGCTGAAGCACGTAAGCTTTTGAAATGCAATACTAAGCATTTGCTATTAAGATATATTATTACTTAATTTTGTTATACTAAACTGTAATAAAGCAAAGAATAATGAATAAAATAAATTATGTATATTATTTGTGATGTCAAGTAATTCAAAATGAAAAAGTGTTAAGGAGAAAAAAAAATCATACATGGGGGGATCTGAACTGGTTATAGGAATAGGTTACTTAATTGATTAATTTTATCCTTAATCCTTAATCCTTAAATCGGAAATACCATAATTCATTTTGAAATTAAATGTAACAAACTGATGTGCGGCCCCACAACATCAAGAGTCGTCCGCTACTTGAACATAGGACACTGTAACTCGAATAACTATGTTATTACAAAAGAAACAAGTCCAGCCAATGCGCAGACTCTTACAGTTAAGCTGTGAACAAATAAGATTTGAAACACACGCTCGACATTGACGACACCACAAGTTCCATTTGCATTGATCGCTCACAGCAGCCGTACTGACGACGGGTTAATCGCCCAGAAACTAACATTAGTCTGCGGAGGTGAGCGTTTAATACAAATCTTATTTTAAATAGTTAATTTTTTTAAACTATTCGACTCGGTTCCATATACAGGTAGTAGATAATATCAAAAATTTTGAACGTTATAAAAAAAAATAACATTTTCAAAAAATTGTTAGTAAATTTGAAAAAATTGTAAAAAAATCCAAAAAATTAGTTAGTATCCCTAATTGTTAGCCATAATGTTTCATAGATGTTATTATTATTAATTTTATTGTTATAAATTCCCACAGAACACAACAAATATAAACTACCAATAAAAGGTTGAAAAGCAAAATTTATAACATATTATTTTTAAGAAAACGTACAACGTTTT
>JAFFZR010021579.1:0-19861 GCA_018397195.1 Lethrus apterus | reverse complement strand
TGAGTGTATAAGACATTATGGTGGCGCAACACATTATTAATTTTTTTGAAGAAGTTATCAGTTTAATTTTTATCAAATTTTGATAATTTATTAGTCGAAATCGAACATACTTGTATAGTAAAAATTGTTCAAATAAAATAATTATTACAGGGTGTTCTTTTTTCTATGTCACTTAGTATATTTCAAAGTTGGCATTTTGCCAAAAACACTAAAAAAAATCAATAAAACAAACAAAAGCGTATCGTAATTTTGTGTATTGTGTTTCGACAAAACTCGCTCTGGCTATTGTTACAATAAGAAGCCCATAGGCACTCAGGCTTTTTTTTTTACGTTTCGAATGGTAAATCTATGGAAACGCGGAACAAGAAACGCTTTATTTAAATAATCATGCGAATCTGGATCAATGGGATTTATCATTAGACGATATCAATCATTTTGTATATGCGCCCATTGTGTTGTTATTTATTGTTTCGTCGTTAGGTTGTGTTTAAATCAACCATTTTATTGTACAGGCATCGCGACTACTTTTACCGTTGCGCTACTTTTACTTTAATTATTTGTTTGTTGCTTTTCGCGACGTAATCGTCAGTGAATTGCAAACAATGATCGGATGATCACTAAATACAGAGTACATACATTTTAATTTCACTCGGAGAAAATAACTTAACATCTTCATTCTTTGTGTTGGAATAGAATATTGGGTGTTTGTTTGGATGCTTACTTGTCTCTAACTTTCAAAATTTCTGTTAAATTAATTTTTTTTGTATCTTTTTGTCTTTCAGCACTTTCCATATTTTTAGGGCCCGTTTATAACAGTACTTGACTTATCTGCATCTCCATGTTTCTTTTATAACTTTCTTCAATGTAGTACTTACATATCTTTATCTTTTGTTTCTTCAATGATTTCTTTTTTTTTTCGATACAAGTTCTTATTTTCCTTTGACCCTTATAGGCCTCGTACGCTTCGTTCGACATTTTTCTTAAACAATCTCTCCACCTCTTTTTATTTCATGTACTTATTTGTTTCCGTAGTCCGCCTGTTTTATATTTTTCTTTATTTTTGTAACATCGATCACTTGTCAGACTCATCATTAAATTCTGCCAAATGTTTTGCATTCCACACTGCAATCTTAATCACGTTTCAAATAAATAATAATAGTAATAATAATATGTTGTATAAAAAATTTGTTATTTTAATTGTCTCCATAAGTTTGAAAGTATAGTTTCAAACAAAATCAAAGAAAGAATTAGTTTAAACATTCATAATCTGTAAGTTGCAGTTTCAGACACCATGGAATGAAAAACCATTATCTATAGTATAAAATACATAGTGAATATATTAGTTTGTGGTTATATTTAACTACAATTAAAATCCATTGCCATGTATATGATATTTATCGAACCTTTACGCATAAAGTCGCAATCTTAAGCATCTAGAATTCTAGACAAATCAACAATAAATTATATGTCATTTCCCATAAATATCTACAAGAATTCTATATACGCATTTGATTCAAACGCAAATGCAATCGTCTTCGCACCAATTTTTAGTTTACAAACTGTGTAAATCTTCAGTAAGATATTTATGAGCTACAAAGTTCTCAAAAGCGTTCTCGTTTGAAAAAAAAAAAAAAATACAAAACCAATTACACAAATAAAGATACATATTTATGCAGGCAATAAACATCGTACGCACATTCATTTGAAACGACATAATAAACCAAGAAAACAGTAAGCAAGTGGATCTCATTAAAACTCACCGCATATTGTAATTTATAATTTCATAAGTGCGTTGAATCGGTTTAATTTATTCGAACGTTAAAAAAAAAACACCAACGATTAATTTATTAATGTTATGTAATTAATATAATCCCGGTGGTTTTAATTCGCTACGAGCCGGACTCGGCTCGTGAAATCTCCGAACAATAAATATCAATTTGCTGTAAAAATTCTTTCTCGCTAAGTGGATAATATATTGTTATACGCTCTTATAATTGCCTTTCAGATGCGATTTCGTTTCAGGTTTGTATTTTAAAAACGTGCTGTATCACGGTCTTTTCACGATAGCGGCCTTACGACACATAAAGTTGGTCGCGAATTTATTATGATTGAAGGGAATTAATTGATTTTCGAGACGCAGATAATCCACGAAAGGCAATTAGTCGAATAAAAATATGCGATTTTTAAAAAAATTAAATGGATAAATTACAGGAAATTGTATTTATTCTCCTATTACAGCCGTATAGTTTTCTCATCGGATAATAATAATCTCATTTCTTGCAAATCAGCTTGTATTATAATTATAACAATTAGATTGTCTTGATTATCGAACCTAAAAAACGTAATAACTAGAATTTAAAGGTCTTTTTTTAGTAATTTTGATAATTTAACAAATTTACAGTGCAGTTTTTTTTTTATTATTAAAATTGCCATGTTGACGTGCCATCATTATATTATTTGAGAAAAAAATTGTATATAATTAGTTGAGATGTAACAATATGTACAATTTTACAGGCGAAAAAGGTCTTTAAATGATTCATATTTTAAAACAGAGCTTCCTGAGACCATGTCCAATTCGTTATGAAGATATTGGGCCGTTGATGTCACTTGTAACAATGAACAAAACGTCGGCAACTAGAATAAAACAGGCGTGGTTATAGCACGCTACAAACAACATTGGTCAACGGCCGCAAAAGCCTGAGAAATTATACTTTTATTCGTAAGCGAACAACCAGTAAAAATCGTGAAAATGTAATAAAATATATTTATTACGACACACAAATATATAAAAATGTCTTCATTAACTTTTTCAAGTTATAAATATTTATTACTACATTATCATTACATTTTCACAGTTTTTACTGCTTCCGAATAAAAGATAGTGTAAGCAATTACAACCAAGAATTTGACGATTTTATTTTTCATACAAATGACGTGAAAAAATCCCAAAATTTTAATTAAATATCAATTCATCAAAAAGATTTTTAATACATTCGTTAAAAAAACAATTAAATTAATTTAAGAATTTACATTCTAAGCACTTTAAAAACAGATTGAAAGTTAAACGTATAAGAATGTATCTGGTTTTATCCTCATTTCAAATACAATACGACTAGATAACTCAACCCAGATTATACCCGATAGTATTTCATCCAATTCAGATTTCTTTAACAGCGTTATAAAACCCAAACACTTCGAGCGAGATAACGTAAATGCAGTTGTCAACTTTTAAAAGAAACACAACTAGGGGCCCTACGTCTTATTTGACTTTTTAATCCTGGAAGGAAAAATAAAATATTTAAGTTGTTTTCGGTGTTATTCGTTTGACGTAAATTATGTTTCGGTAAAATGTCATAATTTTATGTGGAGGAATAAAAAATATATTTTTTTCGACCTACTGTACTATAAGTCGCATGCATAGCGATGAAATTACGACAGATGAACATGCGAATCACGTGTAACTCACTAAGATTTTTTTAAAAAATTTTGCTAACAATGGAACATCACGATGTGGAAATGTGTATAAAGATCATCGCGCAAGAAAACAGATAATGCCATTTTAATGCACGTGCATGGCATGGAAATCTAAACAAACCACGAACTCACTAAAATTGTGGTAAACAATAATTAAATATGACCCATAAGTAAAAATATACAGGCTGACCACCGACGCCACGGAGTTTTATGACGAAAGGGCATATATTCTCCAACTTCTGTTGCAAGCGGATTATGTAAGTCAATAAGACTTAAAAATATTATCAAAGTTATATTTTTTCTTGTGGAACATCCTGTATTTCAACACATTTTTGAATTATACGTTAAAAATAAGCCAGACTTTCATAAGGGTTCCATATACCTAAATACTAAGTGTTCTGATTTATTTCGATTTTTCTTAAAATGTAAGGTTTTAGAAAAAAGATATTATCCCGAAATGAAATTAACTATGACAAATTTGCTTTTTGGCCTAGATAATAGACCAGTCCCTTAATTTATTTAGTAATTTACTACTACAACTTTTTCTACAGGTGTTCAGAATTTTCAGTACCATTACTAGCAAATTCCAACTGTAATATCGGGCTTATTTTAAATTGAACATCCTGTATTTTATAAGCTTATCGTGTAGCAAATTTAATTGTCTTTCAAACTGTATCAGGGTTCCCTATACCTAAATATTTAAGCTTTGAAGTTATTTAGGTGTTTTTGGAATTTAACTTTCTATTTCCCACCTATAAATGTAAATGTTTTCCCAAAAGGTCTTCCATTTACCTAAATTCTGTATATTTGAAAATATTTTTAAAATGTAGTCCTTATTGACTTACAAAAATCAATTTTTTGTAATATCTGAGAAACATAAAATAATTCACATAGTTGGAGATAAGAATGTTTGCAAGTCCAACGATGTAAGATGAAAATCGTGAAAAGAAAACCAAGACATTTAAAAAATAATGTTTACTTTGCTTGACATTCTATCGAGTACGATTTAAGTTAAAACAGTAATTTGTTTGCTATCTTTTAAGGTCAAAAATCAAAACAGATTAAATATATTATGGTTCATTTAAATGGGATTTACAATCTAAATACGTACGCAGAAAAACAATGAAGTATCTGCGATTTAAAATATTGAAAATCGTCGGACTTATATGTTAGATCAAATCAACTACCTATTTTTTTAAAAAATTAAAACGTTCAAAAATTCTTTGTATTCTTTTATTTTATTTTATCCGAAATCTGGTTGTACCAGCCATACTTTTATGCATCAATTTTCCGAATTTTTTATAAACAAATTTATGAAATTTTATGATGATGTAATTGTCATTGGATGTCATTTGGCTTAATTTGAAAATACTTGTGTAACTGTCGTGGAAATATTTCTTCTTTGTTCAATTTATTTATCTTACTTGTTATTTTACACAATGATGTTTCTTAGACTTTGTAAACAATTTTCCTGAAAGCCGAAAGATAACAACTAAAAATTATGAAATTGTTTCGTATTGTCTTGAAAATATTTTCATAATCTTGAAATGGAAACTCACCGCTAGATAAGAAAATTTTATCGAAGGAAAAACCTGAAGTACAATCGTGCAATTGAGTTCGATAATTTTACAGATCATAAAACATTCGTGTTACTGGCAAAATGAAACAATGAACTCGTAAATATAAACGACACATAAAAAAAAATTCACGGTACATAAAATTATACTATCTCGGTTTGTTTAGATTTAAATGACGTTTAACTGTACTGCTGGTGAAAGATTATGTTAAATTACGTTTAGTAGCCACGTTAGATTCAATAAATCCTTGAATTGTAGAACAAAATTACAATTAATTATAATCAAATATTTAAATCTTTTTGCTATGTTGATGGGAAAATACATTGGTGCAATTTTTCTTCCTTCCATACTGAGATAATTCCAGCCAGGCTGGAAAAAAGGCGATCAGGTACGAAATAGAAATAAGAACGACTAGGAAGGAAGATGAATCTAGAATGGGAAGCAGTGATGAGATGGAAAGAAGTGGAGGCTCAGGGGAGGTTTGAAAAGATGGGAAGGTCTAAATATAACAAAAGGTATAAAAACATAAGCGTAGCGTGAAGGATGAAAGGCAGAAGCTCAAGATGGAACGTAAGGGGGTCGTAAGGGTGCTACGAAAAATGGAGGAGACGTTGACGAGAAGAGCGAAATTAAATTGTATATAATTTTGTAAAATGAAGGTTATGTCAAATAAATGTATTTTTACTAAGATAAATCAGTCATCACTTTAAGTTGAAATTTCAGTTAACAATTCTAAGAAAAACAATAACTTATAAACATCAGTGAGATAAAAATTGGATTTTTCCATTAATTAAATTATTATTATTACTGATAATAAGACTGATACATATAAGAGTGGAATTTTATTTCTATGAAAATAGGAGCTTTCTGCTGTCGTATTTTGGGGTTGGTTTATTTTTTTACGGATTGGTAATTTTCACTGAACTTTTCTTTTAAACCTAATTTTTAAGAAAAGTTTGAAAAAGTGAGGTTATTTTAAAAGATACGTATCTTTCCCTAAACTGTAAGTTGGAACCTTCGGATTTTGACTGTATATTGAGTTGAAGTTTGAAGAATTTATTTAAAAAAATTAAATTTGACTATCGCCAGCCTCAAGGGTTGGTATTTTCAAAAACGAGATTTGAAAGGACATTTTCTAAAGGAATATTTTTGATAAAAAAAAAAACATAAGGTGAGGCTGGTTTACCACCGAGCGAGGTTGAACTTTTCTCTCGATAAAAAGTTAATTAGATTGGAACTTCCTACATTTTTTGAAGCGTCAATCGAAGTTAAAGTTCGAAAGTTCTCAACTTCTTCTTTTAGGGGTTTTCACTTCTTACTGAACTTGTAAAATTCAAAATTAAATGTTCCTAAAAAGTGAGATAGAGATTTCCTTACTATAATAAATAGGTTGAACCTTTTTTTGGTTTTCGATCATATTTTGAAGTAGAAGCTCAGAACATTTTTTTAAAATCAATGATTTTAACCTCTTTTTATAAGGATTTGGTAAACAGATCAGGAATTTTTTTTTCAATAGTCAATCTTGGCAAAAATTCGCATTTATTTTTGATAAAGAAAATTATTATTATTAACGAGTAAAAAATATGTTGATAAATATCTGGATTCTGGATACAGATTTTGTTGTTTATACTCTAATATTATTTATTAATTTTCAGGTTTTTTTTTTGGAAAAAATTTATACTTTTTATTTAAAACAATAGACCGAAATTATTCTGTGATTGCTATTTCACAAGTTATTAATAATGACAAATGATTTTATATAAACTACATTTTCTCGTTTACGGTCAATTCTCGGATTCTATTCAAAAACAAGCCCAAGCTCAGTCTGTTGCTGTTGTAATTAATTGAAGAATATCCAGCCTCGAGGGTTGGTATTTTTATTATCAAAAGCGAGATGTGAAAGGACATTTTATAAAGGATTATTTTAGATAAAAAAAAGCAAAATGTGAAGTTGGTTTTCTCTCCATAAAAAGTTAGGTTGGAACTTCCTTTTTTGAACGTCAATCGAAGTTAAAGTTCGAAAATTCTCAGGGGTTTTTACTGAACTTGTCAAATTCAAAATGAAATGTTCCTAAAAAGTGAGATTGGGATTTCCTTACTATAATAAATAGGTTGAACCTTTCTTTGGTTTTTGATCATATTTTATAGTAGAAGTTCACAATATTTTTTTTTTTAAATAATACTTATCTTTTATTCTTGAGCATCAACCAATAAAACTCAAAGTGCAATAAAATATATCAACATATAAAACATATTCAACCAAGAATTTAACACTAATAATATATTTTTTTAAAAAATCGCTTTTTATGTGAAAACTTTAGTTTTTGATCATATTGAAAAGTAGAAGTTCACCAATATTTTTTTGAAAAAAATTCGCTTCTTATGTGAAAACTCAACGTATTAACATTTTTTACAAAAGATTTTTTAAAATTTTTGTTATTTAAGAAATTCTCTCAAATCATATTTATTAATGTTGACAAGGAAGTGAACTTTATCAAAAAATAATGACTTTTAATTTATTCATATTTTTAATGTTCTTGAATATAACTAGTCGATCGTCATGACTCTCATCTCATGATATTGGATAATTACGGTATTGAACTTGACTTTAATTAAAACAAGCACACACCAATGCCCCCACGTTTAATTTTTGTTTATAATCTTCAGTACGAACTATTCAAGTATGACGATTTTTTCGTATCAGATTATCCATTCAACTTGAGCGTAAACGTTAAAATGTAAAACGACACCTTTTCAAAAGTAAATAAAAGTAAACAAAGCAAAAGTAGATCCAATTCGCACTCATTCCTATAACAAACCGACCGCCAATAATCGCAAAAGAAACAACACGAGATAACGCCATTGTGTTGATTTTTTTAGGAACGAGGCAGGAATGCATTTATCGATGGTATACATGAGTTTAATAACGAAGGCAATAAATACTTACATTACATAATTGTTCTCATATTTTCATAATAGCACAACACCCACTATTACACAATAAATTATCAGCTAATAACAGCATACAAGATTTAATTATACAATTACGATACTATTATGTTATTTTTATATTTTCTTGCAAGGATAACTTGTGCTTGAACTATTTAAATAGTTAAATATTCCGAACGTAAAATTTAAATCACGAACAGTACGAATACGTTCGACGTACTATCTTCAAATAATAAATTTTAATTAATATTTTGTGTTTACAGTTAATTGTACGTGATTCATAAACGGTGTATTAAAAACAATTTTATTTTAACAACACACAATCCAAGAATTTCATTTCATTACAATTACAATTAATCACAACAAATAGTTTCACTTTCAAATTTTCAAACATCCCGACAAAGTAAACTTATAGAGAAGATAAGTCAAAAGCGCGATTAGTGTTTCGAAAAAGGTAATCCCACTTGAAATCGTACCGGCAGCAAGCGGTCATCAAAAGACTTATCATCACAACAGTTTGCTTTCATCTAGGGACCGCAACAGACTGAGTAGAGCCAATGGACAGAATAAAGAACTACCTACGTTCAGTTTCAGAAGAGTGGAGCTTTCTTTCTCTCTTTCTCTTGCTCGTGGTGCTTAAATCTTCCGGACGGATTTGTTAATATCGGCGATCTTTCTCATATATACCTTTCATTGAATGTTCAATAGTAACCCTATTATAATATTGAATTTTCACCCTTTATTACAATTATCTACGGTGCAGTTCACATTTTGTTTTGTTTAATTTTCACATCGGTGGGTGATCACATAGAATTTTTTTTTAAAGTTAAACATTATTTTCTGTTTGGGAGTCCTATTTGTATCATTTCGTAAAATAGTTAACTTTATTTAATAAAAGAATAAAGTAAATTTTATCCAAACTAATTAATGATCGACAAAGTTATAACTAATAAAACATTATAATAAATTTGAACTTCATCTAACAAAATTACAGAAGTTACACAAAAAGGGTTTGAAACAAAAATTAATAATATAATTAATAATAATTAAGTGTTAATTTTAAGAAACTCCAAAACAATATAAATCTTAGACATCGATGTCAATTCAAATATTTTTTTGTCCGATCATTGATTGGCAAAAATCCTGTTTAAATTCTTCATTTGTAAATTCACATTAGCAATCAACCTTCAGATATTGAGTATGGCATAAGGAGATTTTGTAGAAGAAGAAGAAAATATCGCAAATGAAGTCATTTAGTAATTAACCCATTTACTGTTACTTACAAATACGAATTTTTAATTAATTTTCAAAGGGGTTTAACAAAAATATCCAATAATATAAAATATGTATTTACATTTACTTCTTCATCTTGTTTCTATAATTCAGTAAACAATCCAATAATAATAAAAGAACTCGTACATTATACAGAGTTTTGAATTGCTGGTTTCACTAAACGTATTAGTAATAGACACGTTAACATAAATATATTAATATTGCACTAAAATTACTAAAAGAAAATAATTAAAAGTAGTAATAATTTACATGCAGTAATAAACCATCTGTTAACCAACGAAAACGTATTAAAAAATAATCAGTTTATTTTCTCAACGGCGTATCGTGAAATTTAAACACTTACCAATTGAAGAATTTATTGCGTCAATATTGATTGTTATTTGCCAAGTCTTCTTCGCAGTCTATGAAATGCAAAATTTATCATCGTATTTATTGGCATCGTACGTTAATATGTTACTAAATTGCATGTAAATTACAATAAACTATCCCACGTGGGATGACTGCATTTGAATAAACACAAACCGTACGAGCCTATAAAGTATTGAGAAAACTGTGTGTTTTAGATTGCAAATTATCATTTATGTTTTATGTGTTTGCATTAACTTTATAAATTGTGCGACTTCGTGTTTTGATTTGAAAAATGGAAAATTTTGAGGATTAAACTGATGCATGCGTCAAAATTGTTGCTGTAACTGTAAAACCGTCGTTTATTTATTTAGTTATTATTTTTTTTTTTTTTTGTTATAATGTCTATAACTTGTGACAAGTAATGTGTGCACATAAAGTTTATAGTAATCTTATGAAAGGCTGAATAAATAAATAACTGCAAATAATAATATCATAAAATTATATCTCATTACTATAATTTATCTACAGTTTACAGTTTAAATTATCATCATTTGTTATGATAGCCATTTGGTAACATTGACTAAAATTTTTTAATTTAAATACATATATGTATCGTTTCCAAATATGTAATTTTTATTAGGTACTTGACGTAATTTTTAATAATTCGTGAAATTATTTACTCGCCATTTTAATTGACCATCAATTGGGGAATTTTTTAATTATTAAAATGTGGTAAAATTAGTTATGGGATGGAGATGAGAGATGAGTTCAGCATATCCACAAACCCAAAAATTCGTGTCACGTGACCACTGGTATAGCGGGTGATTTAAAAAATATGCTGCTAATCTGCAAAAAGTGAGGTTAGATGACATGATATCCCAAAAAGTTATTTGAAAAAGTTGCTTAGAATTCAATTCTGAATGCAAATTTTAAAAAATTAAAAAGCATAATTGTCAACTTTTTTATTTAAATTATATTTTTCCGTTTTTGGGTTTTAGCAGCTCAACAGAAGTAAACTCTCTGAATTTGATTGATAATCAAACAATTTTGTCAATTCTTACATATCTAACAGAGTTAAAGGTAAAAACTAGGTTTTCAGTGTGATAGTTGCTGTTGCAAGGGATTATATAAAGTAGTAATAAATAAATTTTACTAAATAATAAGCAATAGCGAGGAGCAAATAAGAATACAGATGCTTGTTAAGCATACAAACAATTTAAAATTTATTTATTACTACTTTTTTATACAGCTAGGCCTTTGCAACAGCAACTATTAAACTGTTTGATTATCAACCAAATTCAGAGAGTTTACTTCTGTTGAGCTGCTAAAATGTAATGTAATTTAATTTTTAAAAAATTGGCAAAATTGTGGTTTTCATTTTTTTTTTTAATGTTTACAAACCCTCAGAATTGAATTCTAAGCAACTTTTTCAAATAACTTTTTGGGATATCATGTCATCTAACCTCACTTTTTGCAGATTAACAGCATATTTTTTTTAATTGGTCACGTGACATTTGTCAAAACGAATTTTTGGGTTTGTGGACATAACGAATTTTACCATATTTTAATAATTAAAAAATTCCCCATATGTTGCAACATTTATGCCCGTCCCTGTATATTTTATATATTCAGTCGCAGTAAAATCTAATTACAAATTCTCCATACAATGATATAAGTTTCTTTAAAAAGAAAACTAAATAATTGTCAACCATTTCCATAAAGAGAATGCACGACCGAAACGTGTTTCGCTGTATATTCTCCAATTGTCTGTATTTAGATTGTAACAAAAAGTAAGATTCATCGACTTGCACATTTTGCAATTTCGTTATAAATTATTTTTTTCAAGTCGTACATTCAAAGTAAATTGGAAAAATTTTACATTTATTAACATACATTGCCGGCTTGTTACCAATTACAATATCTATATTCTTAAATAAATTATAAAAAAACTTATCTTTCTCACAATTATGTATTCGGTTATCTTAATTAAAATTCATTATGATACGTGACACAGTTGTAATACCTTAATCACCATAATCAGTTGTAAAATATGAAATAAATAATAAAACGAATCACAAAGGCTTAAATCTTTATAATTCGCAGCGCATGTTATAGAATAAACATTAAATAATGTACTTGTTTAATATTTATAAAAATATTAACAATGGTGAAGTTCGATAGCCTTTTGTTAACAACATTTACGTCGGCTGTTTTAACATTAAATCAACATTTCGCATATGACTTTTTCCAACATGGACGGAGTATTTACATAAAAGCTCAATGCTCAAGCACTACTTGACGAAATGTCTCATTCAAATTCATTGTGTTGATTTCATTGTGCAATGATACGAAAAAACAAGTAGGGAATGTAATGACGTTGTAGCGGTCATTTTTTAGTATTATACAACCATATAACATCGACAATAGTCATTTGTATTAACCCCTTTTTGTTCTATTGTAAGTAATGCAACTCTTGAAGGACCCTCGTGAAATATATGGGTACTTTTGCACAATGCTTCTTCATTGTAAAACATATATTTTCGCTTTTAATAAATGAAAGTTGTTCAAAAGTTAAAAGGCTGAAATAGACAAATTACAAAAAAAAAATAATGAATGAATTTTAATTAATGTATAATTTATTAAGAATTCATTGATATATTTTTAGTTTTGTTCATGAATATTATCGTGTTTATTAAAATACAAATGCCAGATCTAGATAATATAGTACAGCAAATACAAATAATCTGTCACAACCATCATTTTATCAAGATTGTATGTAGGAAATTTGTATACAATATAATTCGAAAGCGTCTAGTAGGTACTATTAGGTATATATATGTATTAGTCTTTATTTATTATAAGACACTCGGATCTTTAACATAATGTCCACAAGGACACGGTAATGAATATACCAAAGCACTCAGATGGTTTAGAGCACACCCTTTTCTTTGTTCAATGTACCATTGAACCATTATTTGATTTAACCACTGATGGTATCAAATTACTTAAAGTGATAGAACGTCAGCTTGTGATACAGAAGAAGTTCCGATTGTTTTCTATGTAGTTTCAAATATTTTTTTTTTTATTTCATCTGAACAATTTAAAAAATATTTAAATATCAAAATATTGAATTGTTTAATTACATGTTTAATCTCTTATTTATAATTGATAATCGAAAAAAAAAAAAAAACATAAAATATGTATGATCACGAATTCTTCGAGCTGAATCACAATCGATAAGTTTTATACAACAAACAATACTAAATCAAAATAACAATTCGAGAAATTTAATAGACACCGCGGGTTGTACCACTTTATTTGAATAAATTTGTTTGATTTACACCTTGAATGTTTACAATTTAACTTCACTGTAAAGAACACGTTATAAATTTAAAAATTACGATATATAAAAATGTATACGTAATTCCGATTAATTTGCATAATATTTATTTGAATGCGGTTGTTGATAATTAAAACTGATATGGCGACAGTGAAAGTAATATTAATTACAAAGTGGGTATAATAATATGGCCGCGCGGTTATATTTCATATTTTTCGTGTAGGAAAGGTCGAATACGATGGGATATTAATTAATAAAATTAATTTAATTTACGACGGTGTACGTTTACGAGCATAATTCAATTTTTGACGTGTAGTTTTTCCCAAATATTATTCGGAATACGGTCATATTTCTCAATTTTATTTATTTATTTTTATTATTTTGTTATAAATAGAATAATGTATAAAAATATATAAAATATTAAAGTCATTTTAATCAGTAATATGAATATTCCATTCAATAGAATTAATACGATTTTTATGAATCAGTTTTATAAAGTAATTAATTTTTATCATTTACTGAAAAATAAAATTAAATATAAAAATATGTAAATAAAATTAAAGAAAGAAGAAAATAATGAATTCTAATAACATTTCACATTTTTAACAAATTTAGGATTATGAGCTATTCAAACTTCTGGGTACAATTTTTAACTTATAGTTCAATCTGATTACAATAATAATTTATTATACTTATTTTTTACTCGTGAGCGAGCCATCAACCAATAATATATGTATACAATTTTCTTTATGAATTACAAAAATCAGTATACAGTGTGGGATCAAAGTAAGGAATACTTTAAAAAAAAGCGAACTCAGCCGGTGTTTTAAAAAACGCTGAAACAGGTCGACTTTTAAAAATACACATTAATATGTGCGATTCACCTGCAAACTTTCATTTGTTTTGTAGTTATGACTTCATCACAAAAAAATTTAAATGACAACATACATTTTTTTATTAGAATCCGATAGTGATTTGTCTACCCTTTATGACCGTACAAAAAAATCATAAGGTTGCACTAAAAAAATTCGAAGAAAAATCGATCTGAAAATTTAATGTTGGGTGGGAGTGAAGTATGGAATATTTTTAAAAAAAGCGAACTCAAGCGGTTGTTTAAAAAACGCTGAAACACTGATTTTATATTTTAAAAATACACATTAATATGAGCAATTCACTTTCCGACTTTAATTTGTTTTGTAGTTATGACGTCATCACAAAAAAATTTAAATGACAACATACATTTTTTAAAATGGAATCCGATAGTGATTTTTCTACCCTTTATGACCGTGCAAAAAAATCATAAAGTTGCATAAAAAAAATTCTGAGAAAAATCGAGCTGAACATTATTATTACTATTATTATCATTGTATCTTGATTATTCAATGTGCTACAAAGGTTTTAAGATAAAAACGAAAGGTACTTCAACAAGAAAGTTACGTACCGTTCATGGTCTGAATTATTTGTTATCTAGGATAGTATCAACATTAAATTTTCAGATCGATTTTTCTCAGAATTTTTTTAGTGCAACCTTATGATTTTTTTGCACGGTCATAAAGGGTAGAAAAATCACTATCGAATTCCACTAAAAAAAATGTATGTTGTCATTAAAATTTTTTTGTGATGACTTAAATTTTTTTGTGATGACGTCATAACTATAAAACAAATGAAAGATGAATCGCACGTATTAATGTATATTTTTAAAATCTAAAATCGACCTGTCTCAGCGTCTTTTAAAAAACCGGTTAAGCTCGCTTTTTTTTAAATATTCCATACTTTAATCCCGCCTTGTATATTAATTGTATTAAAGATTTTAAGTTTTCTAGCCTAAGCGATCTACCTAGAATACAACAAATCCTCTAATTTCTTTCAACCATATTTATTGAATAAAAAATTAACGTAATTATTTGCAAAATTAAAATATGTTAAATTAAATTATACACTTTCTTTTATATTCAACGGATTTCAAGAGTTGACGTTCTCATAGCTTCAATAACGATATTTTATTACAGAATTTATATTTCAAACAGAACTTTCGTACAGACAACTTTCAAAAATATTAAAGGAACAATCACGAAATTAATCACAAGTTCCTAAATCAATAATCAAATATTTGTCATTTTACTTCTTTGTATTTTCGACGGTTATGTGAACATCTTCATTTCAGTAAATATTTGTCAACTCAAAAAAGTACTCGTCGTATTTGTTTTCGGCATTATGTCCTCGTTTGTTTGAAAAAAACGACGCCCTTTTAAGATTAAAATTTTCTAAAAAAAAAATATAAATTAACGACCGTAATACAATTTATCTTTGTAAATTCTTTCACATTGAAACAATGTTCAATGAAGTGACGGTCAAGAATACTCGGTAAGATAAACAATCGAGGTAAGAATCTATAAACATAGAATCGTCATCAAGTTGTTGATAAACACCGTCACCTTCCAACAATAAACAAGAATTTTTATGTTTATCTTTCTAAAAAGTGCCATTTCTGATAGGGCATTATCGTCCTACATCAAAGACAAGGTACAACATTTCAGATTACAGTTTTAAAAAATAACCCACTAAAAATCAAACACGAATAAATTACATAGGTTTTATATATGAATCTAACAACCTAAGAATTTGTAATAAATAAAAATAAATAAAACTGTATTTACTTTTATTTTAAACGCAGAATGGAACATAGTCTTTTGTTTAGTGCATTTGACCGACAAAGGTGCACCTGGTTCTAAATACGGTTCTCTAATAACACCCCTTTTTCGATTTTATCAGTGGCGTCCAAGATTATTCGTAATTTAGGAAAATGTTATTAAATTTCAGTAAAAATTATTATTATTATTCTTTAAACTCAATTAATTTCTCACCAAAAATGTTAGGTGAGGGAGAGGAATGGGGATAATCTATCCAGGATAGCGTGGGAGGAGATAAAAATGAGGGCATAGAAACAGGAATTGTATAGGTGGGCGAAAGATAGAAACCCGACGTATGAAAGAGCGAAATGACGTTGACGCCCAGGTTAGACATAATCAAATACAAAACGTCACATACAGTGTGTTGATAAAGTTTGGAACAAAATTCATAAAAGCGTTCTATAATGTTTTTAAGAAAATCGCTCGGACTGGTCAATTTTTGTTTTTGAAATGCCGTCTTCTGACGTTAATTTTTTTGGAATGACGTGATTTGTTTTTGCACAATGACGTCATCATAATTTTTTTTAAATGACTACCCCAACTTTTTTCTTCTGTTTTTAATAGACCTTCTTACTACTTAAACGGTGATGTAAAAAAATTAGTACCTTACACAACAATTTTTTTTCTTTTAAACAAAATTTTAATTTTTTGAAGAATAAATGTTATTTTTTCAGTTCTTATGTAAAGAATTAATTCGGTAATCACCACTTAAACATCAAGGAGGTCTATCAAAAGCAAAAGAAAAAAATAAGAGGTGTCATTTAAAAAATTCGAAAATGACGTCATTGCACATTAAAGCTTCACTCTTCGTCTTAGATACATAAATTACTGTTATTTGCTTTAATTTAGAATGTTTACGATTATTATTTATACTAAATTATAACCACTGACGATCTGAAGTAAATGTGTCATTTACTCAAAAAAATTGTTGTGTGAGGTACCAATTTTTTTACATCACCGTTTAAGTAGTAAGAAGGTCTATTAAAAACAGAAGAAAAAAGTGGGGGTTGTCATTTAAAAAAGTTTATGATGACGTCATTGTGCAAAAACAAATGAAATCATTCCAAAAAAATTAACGTCAGAAGACGGCATTTTAAAAACAAAATTGATCTGTCCGAGCGATTTTCTTAAAAACATTATAAAACGCTTTTATGAATTTTGTTCCAAACTTTATCACCACACTGTATATAAATTAGGATAAAAAAATATTTAATTCGTAGAAAGTTATGAATAAATTTTTATGAACCCAATAATATTGCAAGAATTTTTTACAAACATAGCATCGTGCGTCGTCCTTAAAGAACAATAGTAACACACAACCCAAAAATGTGTGTATTTTTAGTTTTATTTTAATTTTAATCAACACAGCAATTTAAAAAACAATTTAAAAATATGTACGAAAAGATTTAAACACGAATTTTAAAATTCGGAAAAATAGGACTATAGGGATACAACACGACGGTCATTAATTTCCGTAATTAATAAATACTACATTTAACGAAAAATTACACTAACGGGCACTAACACTAACAAGGGCGTCAAATGCTATGTCATATATGAAAGAAAAAGTTGGAGTGAAAAGTGTCTCAATTAATTAAAGTTGGTTAAGGACATAAAATTTTAAAGAAAATTTAAATTTTATGATCGGGATGGCATACCATACGAAAAAGTGTTAAATAGGTAACGTGGAATAGAAATAAATTAAATATGGAAACTACGTGGAAAGCGATTTAGTTTTGGTGGTTTTGTGAAAATGATGGTCACACCTGATACTGAGGCTGAACAAAGTTCCAATAAAATAGTTATGGTGATGAACAAGATATAGGATTTTTTTGTGAAGAGAAAATAATTAAATTATTAAATGATGCTTGGTACTGGAAAATACCCAAAGGTAATGTAAATTAATGAACAAAAAATACGGACGACAGAGCTACAAAAAAAAACTAAAAGTTAGTTATAAATAAAGGGATATAGAAGGAAATTTGAGCCTTGTTCGTAGTTGCCAGCAAGTAAAGAATGGAAAAGTCTACACTTTAAAAAATAATTGGGTAAATTTAAAAAATAGGTGGCCACTATGTAGCCACCTATTTATGGTTTAATTTTCCTGCTTCATGTAATGTTCAATTGACGTGTTAAATTTTACCTCTTGTAGAGTAATGGGGTTGTAGAAGCAACATCAGGTTACATAGTTTTGCATGAAATGGGAAAAAAATAGATGAAGATAGAAACGAATAAGAGGGTGGCGAATTATGAGTTGGCGGTGAGAGAGAGAGAGGAATAGATTTAGTTGGACCAGAAAGGAAAGACGAGCTGACAAGATGGGAGAGAAGAAACAATTGTATCTCTTCTTTTCCTATTCTTATTCCTTATCTCAGATTTTATTTTCATCTCCTGCTATTTTCAACCCTTTCTATCTGCGCAAACTAATTATAACTAATTATACTCTATTTTAAAGAGCTTAATTTTGATTGAATGCAATATTTCCATCGATAACTGGTTCTTAGAATAAAAGACTGACGTAAAATGAGTTAATCAATTTAATCAATCATTTAATTTATGTGTGATATTAAAATTTGTAACATTAACATTAACATGAATAAAGGCGGTTCTTCTCGGAATATCTTATATAAAAATTCTTTTATATTTAATTTTGTGTTTGCTTTTGTTTTTTTCAAGGTGCACGTAAATTGGCATTTTTACGTCGTGAACGTAATTCTCCTCTTAAATAATGCAGCAAACTGTAAACAGAGCCGTTTATAAAAGAATTTCCGCTAAATAACAACACACACACGTTTATCTTAAGTGCGTTCACTGAACAAGTAATATATGCACCAGTTTAAAATACAAAATTGCTGTAATGAGAACAATTTACTGCTAATCGTCGGTGGGATCTTAATCAAGAATTATTATTAAAGTTAATGAGCTTGCTGGCTTTTTTAATGCAATTTACATTATTTAGAATAAACGAGCACACAAGAGCGGACCTTAGCGTTAAATTCATTATAATACAATGGCTACCGTTAGTCGTTATTTATGTTTAATCTTCAAGTCGACTTGTACAAAGGGGAGCGGTTAAATTATTCTTGAATTATGTATATTTTGCACCTTTACGAAAATGATTTTCTAAGAACTATTTGAACTTACGATAAAAATTAATTTAATCAGTTAGAGAAACAGCACTACAATACAAATTACTGTTATTACGTTAACCGACGTAAATTACAATTCGATTTTTTCGCAACAAACAAAAACAACAGTTTTCATTCTTTAGATTCATTCATTCAGAAAATAAATAACGTAAATTTACATAAGCATTACATACACACGCAACATCTAAAACCTTGTCTTATTATTATTTTTATTAATATCCTTATCGATACATGTTATAATTTGAAGAGGCCATGTATGTATAATTTCTCTGGTAATTGCACATCTAAGGTCATAAGTGTAATATTAAGCGAAACTTCATTTCATTATTCAACGGTTCGTAACGGTGTTTGTGAATAAAATTAACAATATTTCTGCTCGATGTGTAAAAATTTTAACAAAGACGTTTTGAAAAACGTACATTTAAACATATATAACGATGGGGTTGTGGTACTTCACCGGAAACGTATAATAACAGAAATGGCTTTATTTCAACGTAGTATTCAACATATGACTTCTCGTACTGGGTTTGTTTTGAATATAAAAATTAATGAATACTGATTATTGTTAAATGTTGAGTTTTAGAGATACAAAAGGTTAATTACATAATTAATTAAATTTGGAATCAAATATCGTAGCTTATACAGTGTGGTGATAAAGTTTGGCACAAAATTCATAAAAGCGTTCTATAATGTTTTTAAAAAAATCGCTCGGACAGGTCAATTTTTGTTTTTGAAATGCCGTCTTCTGACGTCAATTTTTTTGGAATGTCGTCATTTGTTTTTGCACAATGACGTCATCATAATTTTTTTTAAATGACTAACTCCACTTTTTTCTTCTGTTTTTAATGGACCTTCTTAGTACTTAAACGGTGATGTAAAAAAATTGTACCTTACATAACGATTTTTTTGAATAAATAACACATATAAATTTTTTCTTTTAAACAAAAATTTTAATTTTTTGAAGAAAAAAGGTATTTTTTTCAGAAAAGTTTTTATGTGAAGAATTAATTCGGTAATCACCACTTAAACATCGAGGAGGTC